>PVKS010002359.1:79301-119590 GCA_004027875.1 Aplodontia rufa | reverse complement strand
AAAAAAAAAAAAAAAAAAAAAAGAATATGGGGACATGGCAGACTTGGCCAGAATATTCCTTTCTGTAGCCAATGGTCAAGAGAGTCTTCCCCACTGCTAGACCAAAGGGTCTCTCCCTCCTCCTAGGATCTGTGACTTAGAACCTGCTTGCTGGGCCTGGGCAGGTAAATTTCCACTTGAAATCCTGGTGATCTTGCCCCAGCCCCCTGGCCCTGCCTCAGAGGCAGACAGCTATCTTTCACTGAGCACTCCCAAGTGCCACCACGCCTGTCCCAGGAGTTTGGGCAGCAAAGCCCATTCATTCACTCAGACTCCAGGGAGATACTGTTACTACCCCAGCGTAACAGAGGAAGACGTAGGGAGAGGTCATGTGATTTGCCCCAAGGTTAGCAGCACTTAAGTGGGGAAATGGGTGCCTGAGCAAGCCCAAGATGTCCTGGCCCCTGACTCCCTGGGGAGGGAGTCCCTCCCCTGCTCAGCCCAGCTCCAAGCTCATGGGTCAGGGCCGGCTGGTTGAAACTGATACTCAGAAACCAGATGCTGAGGCTGATGAGTACTGGTCTCCATGGAATCCCCTGCCCCAGGTCATTCTCCCCTAGCACCACCTCCCCAGCTCTGAGAAACAAAGGACACCCCAGGGCTTCCTTGCCCCCAAAAGGGTTGGGATCTCAACCTGGTTGGGGGGAAGGGGCAAACACCAGCTCCACACTTCCCACAGCGAACTGATCTATAGCCAGGAGCGGGGTTCCCTGGGTGGGGGATGCCCTGTGTGGGTTCTCCAGCAGGGATAGGCTCCCCTGGGAGACTGCTGGCCCCAAGACCCACCTACCACCTCAGAAATCCAAGGTGGAGCCTGTACTTGGGCAGGCCAGTGGGCGGGGCAGCTGTTCCCTCCGGAGCTCACTGGGCTCCTCCCTTCCCCCTAGCCTGGGCCTCATGCTTTGTCCTTTGGGTCCCAACACCCACTCGAGGCACAGCATTTACTAGGGCCGAGGTGGAGGCCCAGAAGACCTCTCTGCAGGCTAGGCCACCACACAGGCCTCCTCTTCTGGGGAGGTCTCAGGGAGGAGTAGGAGTTAAGGGGAGAGGAAAGGACCTAAACTTTGCTTCCTGCTGAGCCCCAGCACAAATGTGCCAGAGCCCAGCACAGTGGTAGGAGAGCACCTGGACTCTTGGTGCCCCCTTGTCTAGTGCCACATGGAAGGCTTATTGGAGGGAACCTGAAAGAGGTTCTGGGGCCCACCTACTCCTCCCTCCCAACACTGGGCAGCAATCTCCCCACCTGGCCAAAATATTGGCCATTTTTCCTAAATTTGCTACCTAAGAGTAGCACATCCTAGGATGTGCCTAGCCAAGGAGCAGGGACTGGAAAATACTCCAGGGCACCACCACCCCAAACCTGAGGAAGGTTAAGTAACCAGGGACCCCTTTGGCCCCATTTTCCCATCTTGCACCGCGGAGGCGGGTCAGGGTCTCCCTTGCGTTTATGGATGCCCCTCCCATTCTTTCTCCCAGACTGTCCAAGGCGCGCCTCTTGCGCCCCCTGCTGTACTCTAGAGGAATTTTCGGCCTGGGACTGACTAGAGGACTCCCAGATGGAACAGGGTGGGTGGGACTTGGCTCCCAACCGCGGGACATGCCAAGGCCCGCTCCAGGATCTCCGCCCCCCGCTGCGCCAACAGCCCCCATAATAGGGCTACAACCCAGACTCCTCCAAGCACACCTCTGGGCTGCCCCTAGAGTCAGTGGAGTGGGAGTGGTGCTTGAGCCCCTTTCAAACTCAAGTGAAAGGACCCAGTGGGGACCCTCACCACCCACCGCCGGTCTAGCCCCTCCTAGGGCCCTTGAGTAGGAATTCTGACCATTAACTCGGGGTTGTGGCACTCAGATCCTCCCCCGGAGGAGCCCTGTCCCACTTTCTGGGGAGATTCACCTCCCAATGGCTGGGGCTGGGCTGGGCTGGGAGAGGGGACCAGAGTGGCTGCGGGGCTGGCACTGGACCGGAGCAGAACTGTGGTAGCCTGCGCGGGGGCCAGACATACCTGCAGACATACCTGCAGACATACCTGCAGCCCACGGGGCGGGTTGGGGAAAGCTGAGGGGCCCCAGAAAGGGCAAGGCGCTGGAACCTGCAGACCAGGGGTAGCAAGAGGACGGGCTGTGGACTGGACGGGTGATCTGGGATCCAGGCGCAGGGGAGTGGGTAGAAGGCACACTTTACAAGTCTCTGGAAAGCTAACTCCCCCTGGTCATTAACCTGCACTTGAAGACAGCTGCTCCCCCTTCCAGGGACAAGGGCCGGCGACTGGATGCTGCCCTGGCCAGCGAGAGGAGTGCCGGGGGAGCCAGGCGGAGGGACCCGCAGCTCAAGACAAGCCGGGGTCACCCCAAGCCAGGATGCTTCTGCTCCATCATAAATGGCCGTATTCTGAACTGGCCCTCCGTGGTGCCCCGCGGTTTTAACTGGCGCTCGCCTGGCATGGCTGGCACAGGGGGCAATCTGTCCTTTGAAGTTCTGCTCTCCCAGCAGCTGAGTTTAGAATAACTGCGCCCAGGACTGGGGGCGCTGCAGGAGGAGGTGGCCTGCCCCTCTTGGCTGCTCTCCAGCCCAGTCCCAGGGGTGGGGCTCAGGGGGTTGGGTCCACCAGCCAGCATTTTCCTGCCCTAGGAAACACAGCCTTCCCGCTGGCCCCTTCCAGTTCAAGACCCCAGGCTGCCAGCGGCCTATCAGGCTGACTCCCTGGGGCTGGATCCCAGGTGGTCAGCTCCTGTCTTCTGTCTCCACCTGCTGAGCCTGCCCCCCAGTTTACTTAGCCAAAGCCATCTGCATGGCTTCTCTGGTCCTGCCTCTTGGGATGTAGAAAAAACCGCAGTCTGTCTACAGCCGACAGCCATCTAAAGACACCAGTCACCTCCCAGAGCCCCCAAAGCCAGCCATTCCCAAGGGCACTTGGGCTTCTGCCTTCCCCATGAAGCTGGGGACAATAGGCCTGTCCTGTCCCTTACTCACTATGTCCTGCCCACTCTGCCCTAAGTCCACAGGCCTTCACCTGACATCCTGTGCACCCCTTTCACCCCTGGGTGCCTCCACGCCACAGCACCAGCTACATACCCCTGCCACCTGCATGGGTATGCCTGGGGGGAGGGGCTGTCCACCTGTGCTCAGACCAGCAGTGCCCTGTACCAAACCAAAATGGCCTCACTGTCTAGGCCGTGGGGGGGCAACAGGAAAAGTCATCTCCCTTTCCTCCTGATTAGTCCTTGGGAATGGGCACCTGAGGGCTGCAGACCTGTGTAGGGCCTTGGTGAGTCGTTCCCCCTCCGACTGCTGGTGTCCCCTGCTATAACACAGCAATGAAGGGTCCCTACTCCAGGGTGGGCTGGAGGTACTCTCTGGTGAGGTACACGCAGGCCTGGCACACGGCTCATACAAACATGGCTGCTAGAATCGTTACCTTGCTTGAAGGACTATGCCGGAGGCTCCCAGGATCAACACCCTCAAGTCTCCTGATCCCTTAAATGTGGTAGCCCAGTGTGCCCTGTGATCCAATACCCCTATGTTCCCTTGTGACTGAGGGTGCCCTGCGCTGACTTCAACCAGAGTGGGCAGCACAAGGGAGCCCAGGAAGAAGTGTGGGAATCCAGACACCCTTATGGCTACTTTGCAAGTCAGGGGACACCTGTGACATCGTCAACTGCCCGTCACACCCTGGCCTGGCCTTGTGTGACCACCCCATACTCTGAGCTCACCTTTCCTGGGAACTGGATGGACTGAAGTGGGGTTAGGCAGGGTCTGGAATGGAGTCCTAGGAGAACTCAGCTCTCAGGGAGGTACAGAGGGCACCCCCAAAGTCTAGAGGTGACTTTCTCTCTCCCATGCCAAAGATGAACTCTGTGCTCAGGAACACCTATGGCATAATGGACTTCATACAAAGCTCTTTATATATGGGTCCCTTTTAATCCTTCGCACAAACTTTAGAAGCCTGTTTCGGATTGGAGCGGTGGCTCAGCTGTTACGGCGCTTGCCTGGCATGCGCAAGGATGTGAGTTCAAACCCCAGTAGCACATGCACAACGAAGTGTCAGAGCAACGAAAACCACATGCAACACTAAAGTTGATCTCTTTCTCTCTCTCACTGTCCCTCTCTCTTTAAAAAACAAAAAGAAGAAGCCTGTTTCCAGATGAAACTGGGGCTCCGAGGTATGGCAACTTGCCCAGAGTCCTACAACTGCAAAGGAGTGGGGTCTTTATGGCATGCAGTGCAGCAGGGAGCTCCTGTTCCATCTGCCTCTCTCTCCTCAAGTCCCCTCCCCATGCCCTCTGACCTTACCTGCTCCTTATGGCCCTTGATCTCCCCTCAGCTCACTCTGCATTCCTCTGCCTGTTTACCTCCTTATTCCCAGGAATCTAGCCACCTCCTCCAGGAAGCCTATGCTGATTGCCCATCCCACCCCTGCATGAACTCCAGGGGCAGGAAACAGTGGTGTGGCAGCTAATTCATCTGAGAAACCCAGGTACCCAAGAGAGTCTGACAAAACATCCCAGGTCCCACCCTGTTTGCAAATGGCACTGCCTGCCAGCCATTCCTAGAGTAGCCAGAGATTATTAAGAATAGTTTGTGGGGGCTGGAGTGGTGGCTCAGCGGTTTCGGTGCTTGCCTGGCAAGCACGAGGACCCGGGTTCAAACCCCAGCACCACTTACACAACTAAGTGTTGGAGCAACAAAGGCCATGTGAAAAACTAAATAAAGTTGTTTCTCTCTTTCTCTGTCTCTCTCACTGTCCCTCTCTCTTAATAAAAAAAAAAAAAAAAAGAATAGTTTGTGAGGGGCTGGAGCAGTGGCTCAGCAGTTACAGCGCTTGCCCAGCATGCACAAGTACACGGGTTCAAACCCCAGCACCCACGTACACAACTAAGTGTCAGAGCAAGGAAAACCATGTGAAAAACTCAATAAAATTGATTCTCTCTCTCAATGTCCTTCTCTCTTGAAAAAAAAGAAAAGAATAGTTTATGGGGGCTGGAGCGGTGGCTCAGCAGTTGCAGCGCTTGCCTGGTATGCGCAAGGACGGGTTCAAACCCCAGCACCATGTACAAAACAAAGTGTCAGAGCAACAAAAGCCACAAGAAAAGCTAAATAAAAATTGATTCTCTCTCCCTCTCTCTCACTGTTCCCCTCTCTTAAAAAAAAAAGAAAGAATAGCTTCTGATTGGACAAGCTTCACTGTAGGTGAGCTCAGCCTGCGTGCTGTGAGGGGGCAAGGCTTCTCTGGGCTTGGGCTTCCGCACATGCACGCAGCAATAATGGTGATGCTTCTTTCCTGAGGCTGCCATGAGGGTTCGGTGAGCTAAGCGCAAGGGCCCACCATCGTGCCTGGCACGTAAACGTGTTCGGTCCATCACGGCTGTTAGCATCAACAGTAGTGATATATTTATTTTTTGAACTAGGGATTGAACCCAGGGGTGCTCTACCACTGAGTCATACCCCTAGTCCTTTCTGTTTTGAGACGGGGCATCACTAAGCTGCTGAGGCTGGCCTTGAACTTGTGATCCTCCTGCCTCAGCCTCCCAAGTAGCTGGGATTACACTCGTGTACCACCATACCTGGAATTATTCTTTGCTCTTCACCAAACCTAAGTGTCCCTTGCCTCCTCTCACCCTCCACCTCTGCATTCTACGGCAGGTCCCCCTTCCCAGACCTTCCACTCTGCCTACTCATGTTTCCACAACCAGCAGAGGCCACCTCCTCCAAGATGTCCTCTCTGACTGGCCCCCCAACTCTGATTACTCAAGCAATTCTGTCCTTCTGGAAGGTTCTAGCAGTGACAGGGCTCAGATTCCCCCGTGCAGAGTGGATGACCCTGTGGCTGCTGATACTGGGGTCTAGAGGCCACAGAGGGCCCACGCCCACTCAGATCAGCTCCCTTCTCCCAAGCTGCACCTCTACACAGCCTGGGCCTTCCCTCCTTGCCCCTGTCCATAGCAGCTTGGGAACCTGCCCTGGGAGCAGGGGCTTAGAGGAGGGACTGGGATATTGTATCTTGGCCCCACTGTCATCTCTCAGGTCAGGCAGAGGCCTCAGGGCTTTGGAGGCCCCTGGCAGGAGGTATGTTGTGGGCAGCAGAGGCCAGTGTGTTGCCAGGAGCCCCCATCTGGGAGAAGGGCAGCCAGCCAGCAACAGAGCCCAACACCAGGCACCATCCGAGCCAGCAGATTGTATCTGACATCACAGACGCCCCCGTCCCCGGTGACCACGGCAACTGGAGGCAGCCCCCTCCCCTCCCCGCCCCCAGAACAGTCTTCCATGTTCCTTCTAAGCATGGTCCTCCTGTGCAGCATGAATATGCCTGTGTCTGGTGGGGAGCTGGGGAGCTGGGGGGTGGCAGAGGTGGCATTTTAAATTCCCTGCAGCTGCCAGGGCTAAGCTGCATAGAAATTAGGAACACTGGCTCTGGCCTTGCAGACCTAGGTACTGGGTTCAAAACTTTCCTGCTTCCTAACCATGTGTCCTTGGGTGAGCCACTCTGCCTTCCTGAGCCTCAGGCAGGACCATCTCAGAAGAGAGGTCAGGGGGTCCTTGGAGACTGGGCCTGGCAGTAAATTGCAGTAGTTATTCCTATTGTCACCCCAATGTGTGCCGTGGTATAAAACATGGGTTCAAACCCTCTATCAATCTCTCATGAGCTGTGGGACTTCAGCCAAGCCACACACTTCTCTGAACCTTGGTATCTTCATCTAGAAAGGGGTGACAACACCTTCCCTGCGGAGCTGCCACAGCAGTGCATAAGGCACGAAAAGCACATGGCCCAGAGCCCAGCATGTCATAAGCAGAGGTACTCAGGCAATATTTTTGCCATTATCCCTCTTCCTGGCTCCCTTCACGCTGATTCACATTCTGCACCACTCCTGAACACTCAAACTCCACGACCAGTTGGCCCCTTCTTCCCTTTGTCATCCCCAGGGTCACAGTCATGCTCATCAAGTTCCACAGGGTCTCAGACCCTTGCCCAGACCTGAAGAGTGGCCAGGTGCCAGCTGGTCATGGGAATCAAACCTTGGGGACTATTTCCCCTTCTGAGCCTCAGCTTCTTCATCTGTGACATGAGGCTGAAGCTCCTGTCACCTCAGGGTTACTGTAAGAACCCCAACGGAGCAAAAGGCTGCTCTCTGTTCTTGCAGAAGTCCCCACTCTGTCATCCTCCGCTAGGAGCAGTCCCTCTGCCCTGCCAGCAATGCCCTTGGCCTACCCACATCTGCTGCGGGAACAGCCTTGCCCTTGCCAGGGCTTCATGGACATCCAGGGCTCCGATAAAGGGGGCAGTGAGAGCCCTGTCCCCTCTGCCCCAGCACCCGCAGAGCCCAGCCTCCCTACCTTGGCGGCCCGCCCCTTGTCCATGCAGGCCGGGTTCTGGCAGCGCAGTCCCTTCTCTTCGGCTGGGCTCTGGTCGTCTGGGGAGGAGGAGCAGAGGGCATCCGTCAGGTGGGGACGCCCAGGTTGTCCTAGGCCCCCAGGGCCACCTGACCAGGGGACGGGTGGGGCAGTCTCCTCAGTCCTCCCTTCAAAGGAGGCCAGTGTCCTTTTCTCTTTAAAATGCCAACTTATCTGCCGGGAATCTGTTTGCAGAGCCCTTCTCTCGCTGCAGCTCCCCAGGGACACTGTCCAGATTCCATGGGGAGAAAAGATTTTGGAAACAGGCTGCTCTTTCCTTCGGTCCCTCTGATGGAGCGAGGGGGCAACTGCGGGACCTCCTGGGCCCCCGGGCGCTTTAAGGGATCCCGGCAGAGCTGGGGGAGGGGCGCTCCGGGGTCCAGGCTGCCCTCTGGCCCCGCCCTCCACATCACTCTCCCTGGGGCGGCCACCCCCAGATCTGGGGTGACCCCGTTCCCTGCTTCCACCGCTGACCCTGAACTTGGCCGCCTCTCCTGGGGGCCGGCCCGGCAGCAGGGCGCAGGCGGGGGGGAGGCGCGGGCGCTGCGGCCGCGGGCCGGGGGCAGAGCTGGGCCGGCCTCCGAGCAGGCCTCCCCGCCGGCCTCGCCGGCCCGCGCCCCGCACTCACCCATGCAGCAGGCGCCGCGCGGCCACCCGGGAGCGGGAGCCGAGGGGACCAGAGCCGAGGCCCAGCGCCGCTGGCGGGAGGCGGGGCGGGGCAGGTGGCGGCGGGAGGAGCCGGGACCTCCCCCGAACCGCGGGGTGTGTCCAGGTGGCGGCCCGCCCACCTTCCCTGCGCCGCGGGTTCTCCAGGCCCAGAATTGCCAAGCGCAGGGGCGCCCGGGACCCGCGCTGCGGGCTGGCGACCGGCTGGCGTGCAAACCCGGGCGACGCGGGCGGGGCGGGGCGGGGCGGGGCGGCCGCAGCTCCCGGCTCAGCTCCGTTGGGTTGCATTTGCAGGATGAATGTCAGGAGTGCACAGGACAACTCGTTCCCACAAAAGATTTTCACAAAATAATCGGCACCCACGGCAAGCAGCGGAGGATCCCTGGAACCCCCAGCAGGCCCCTAGGGTGCAGCTGCCTCCCCAGGGGCGGCGCCCCTGCCCCAACTTCTACTGCAGGGCTTAGTGTTGCCTGGTCTCGTACTTCAGTGCAATCATCAGGGCTTGCTTGTACAGCGTTTTCATGGTTAGAAAACCCTTGGCAATGCAGAAACACTGCCTAGGAGAGGTGGCCAGGCCTCCCCAAGGGACTCTGCTCCTGAGTCTGCAGACCCCAGACAACCCTGTACCTTGATGCCAGGAGGCTCTGGGCACCAGACCTCAGGAGAGAACGCCCACTTTCCACTGGGCCATGTTCAGCACCCGAAGGCAGAAGGTAGGCTCCTGGGCCCTTTCCCCTGGAGACCTCTCACCTGGAGCAGGGCACCTGCATAGACTCCTTACTTGGGCTGAGCCCTCAGGGGTGACCAGAACCCAGTGCCTGTGGCCAAGACTCTTGGCAGAGGGAACTGTGGTGGGCCTAGGCCTGGGCTCCCTGGAATAGTTCAGGGAACACACATAGAGTGTCCCTTGAAAGACACAATGGGCCAGGAAGGCAAGTGACCCTTAGAAGCAGTACATCTGCTCAGCAGAGGAGGCTGAGGGGAAAGCCCTGCGCTTCCAGCATCTGTACGAGGAGCTGCCACGGGGGTCACAAGGCTTTGGGGCCGGAAGGGAAGCAGTTCCCCAGTGTCCCTGAGCAGGACCCTTGTGCAGCTGTTTTCCACTGTAACACTACAGGTCCAGAGAAGAGACTAGCACCTACCTGTGAGCACCTGCCCGGCACTCAGCCTGGTCCAGCCTCAGCCCACACAGAACTGACTTCCCTCTCAGAATCTGCTTCCTCAGCTGTCTGTCCACCAGGCCAACTGGTAGGACAGCCAGAGGCGTGACAGCCAAGATGGGAGCTGGCCCTGCAAGGACCTGACCAGGTCCCTAGGTTCAGTGGTCCTGCTGGCCCCCAGCCCTGCCTGTCAGGAGGTAGGTGACCTGAGGGTAGAGGGCATCAGGGCTCACATTCAACAACTCCAGCAGCCCCCCGCCCCTGCCATCTGGGTCTCCATGAACACTTGGCGTCCTCAGCTAGCTTTGGGGGAAGTTTTCAATGTGCTCCAGCTAGATTGCCTGCTCTTGGCTCCATGAAGGTTCTAGGTCCCCAAGTTCCGAAAACCTGAGATTAGGTTCTAGCACCCTTTGCCCCAAGACCCCAGAGTTCTGGCCCTGTGCTCTGCAGGCTCCAGGTATCCCTTCACCACTGGAGACCCCTACCTTAGCAGCCCTCTGGACCTTGCAGCATCTAGTCCAGGCCACAGTCACCATAAGAACGATTGCCCTTGGTGGCCACAGGACTGAGGACTTGGGCTCTGGAGTTGTTACTGTGCTTCCAAGTGCTGTCTACCTGTCTGAACTCTGACACCTGCAAGCCAGCTCCTGGCTGCTTGGTCCTGGCTTCCCAGAGGAGCATCTCTGCTCCAAGGCTGTGGCTCCCTGGGTTTCGTGAGAGCCCCTGTCTCCTGGAGACTGCAAACTCAGACAAGGTGATCAGCAGCAATCAGGGTTCAGGGCTGGGTTGCAGGGGCAGGTTTCTGGAAGGTGATCCCCTCCAGGCTGCCTGCCCACCTACAGGGCTCACAGAAAGGTTGGGTCTGCTGAGGAGGACACATCATTCCAATGGTGCCATGCCTTGGACATAGCCAGCTAGGCCAGAGGTGGCCACCCAGCCCAGCTTGCCAGTCAGATTTGCTCTCCTGAGGCGACTCCTATGGAGACCCAAGGTCACGGAGAGGCAGTTGAGTAGATGCAAAGTCTTGGTATTGTTGAGGTGCAGGGATAAGGGGACCTGCAGACATCCAGTCAGTGGAGAGGACCCCAGAGCAGGAGGGAGGCAGGGAGTTGCAGGGCAGCTCCTGGCACCTGCCCTTGCCATCCTGCCCTTCCCTCTGCCTGTCTGCTCTTCCACCTCAGCTGGCCCCAAGCAGACCTGGAACCTGGGGCTGGCCCTCCCTCTACCCCAGCTCAGTGCCACAGGCTGTCTCCCTGGGCTTGAGACAGCCCAGCTGGCCTCTGGGCTGCCACTGGCTGGGGAAAGCTGGGGGCCCCTCAGCCAGGCAAAAAAGCCCACTAGCCAGTGCTGCCCTGCCCCCACCATGGTCACAGGATGAGCTTTGGCTCTCTCCCCAGCATGCTCTCCACCAGACCCGGGCAGCAGTCGGCCAGCACACATGTTTTGTTTGGCTGAGTATAGTGTTTAAAAGAATTTGAATGGGTTGCCAACTTAGAAAAGTCAGGAGATTTTATATAAAAATCCAGATTTGTGGCTTCTCCTGACAAACCAGAGTCGTCTGGAGGCTCTGGAACCATGTTCCTGAAGGTTCCAGGTCTTGAGCAGTGTCTGCCTTAGACCAGCACAAAGCCACAGTCCCCACCACTCCCTACCACCTCACACCAACCCTGGAGACCGCTAAGCTTCTGATCCCAGCCCAGCCCTTCCTAGTTGTGTTCCTGAAGACACCCTCTCCATGGCTACCTGCTGATACTTACTCTCTATTCAAGTCTCAAGCTGAAAGTTGCTTCCTCTGGAAGGCCTTCCTGCTGCCAAATCCCAGATGCACCTCCCTCTCGTTCCCCCTGTCCCCAGATGGGCCTTTGAAGTGACCTATCATTTTCAATGCAGATGGCTTCAGGAACAGGTGATAACCACAGCTCTCACTTGCTAAGCACCTGCTGGGAACTCTGCTTTCCATAGCTGGTCTCCTGCCACCACCACACCCTGGGCAGCTGCATCTAACCCCAGATGGCATCCATTGGCCTCTGCAGCTAGAGCCCTAGCAACACGGCTAGTCCATGGCGTGCTGTATGCCGTGTATATCATATTCACACTGGATCCTAAGGACTTAGTGTGAAGAAAAGAAGGTATGGGCTGGAGCAGTAGTTCAGCGGTTACAGCGTTTGCCCAGCATGAACGAGTACGCAGGTTCAAACCCCAGCACCACGTACACAACGAAGTCTCAGATCAACAAAAGCCATGTGAAAAACTAAATAAAAATTGATTCTCTCTCTCTCTCTCTCCCCTCGCTCTTAAAAAAAAAAAAGTAAAATTCCTCACTGAGTTTTCTTTTTTTCTTTTTTTGCAGTACTGGGAATTGAACCCAGGGCCTCGTGCACATTAGGCAAATGCTGTACTACTGAGCTACCCCTCCTTCCCTCACCATCTTATTTTGTATGGATCACATGTTGAAATGGGAACATGTGAAATGTTGGGTTAAATAAAATACATTATTAAATTCATTTCACCTGCCCATTTTTAGTTTGTTTTTTAAGAGAGAGAATCAATTTTATCTATTTTTTCATCTGGTTGTAGTTTGTCCAATGCTGAGTTGTGTGTGTGGTGCTGAGGTTCAAGCCTGGGTGCTTGCGCATGCCAGGCAAGCGTTCTACTGCTGAGACACCACTCCAGCCTGTTTTTTATCTGTTTAATGTAACTAGTACAAAAGTTAAAATAACAAAATATCTATTGAACAAAACTGTTCTAAACAATTGTTGTGCCTATTTTATTTTATTTTGAGGTACTGGGGGATGGAACCTGGGGTATTCTACCACTGAGCTACTTCCAGCTCTTTCTGGTTTTTCTTTTGAGGCAAGGTCTTCCTGAGTTGCTCAGGCTGGCCTTGAACTTGCAATTCCCCTACCTCAGCCTCCTGAGTAGCTGATTACAGGTGTGCGCCTCTACTCCCAGCACCATTTATAGCTGAAGAATCTGAGACTCAGAGGATAGAATTTCCTAAGATCTAGCAGATAGTGAGGGACAAGGCTGGCCCAGGAGCCCAGAGCCAAGGCTCCAAGGCAGCACCCCAGGGTGCCTGGCGCAATAGCGTAAGTGCCCCTTTCCCAGCAGGCCTCAGACTGATACAAGGGAGGGGAACCACCCATTCTCACATTCTCCAGGGAAGCCCCTCACCTGGGAGTGGGACCTTTCTGCTCTGAGAGCCTCTCAGCCGTAGGTCTGGCTCTGGAAAGGCCGCCACGCCCAAGGAAGTAGCTGTGGCCTTGAATGGCCCCTCCCACGTGAGCACAGCCCTCCTGGGAGCCGGAGCCAAGCTTGGACCGCTGCCCTAGGCTATGCTGGGGTTGCACCCCTCAGGGGGTAGCCTGCAGAAGAGCAAAATTTGACCCAAACCTAGCCATAACAACAGAGGGGCATGTCCTGATCCAAGGGCTGCTGGCCCTGGGACATCTATCACTCTCTGTACTGAACACTGGTTGGAGCATCCCAGGACACCTGGGAAGGTAGGGCAGTTAAGTGGGGACCCAGCCGGAGGAAAAGGTATGAGCCCTGGCCTGGAACCCTATTCCTGCTGCAGCCTAGGACCATCGCTGCTATCTCTTGAGGCCTGAGATCCTAACCCTTGCCCCGCTCACCCACACCCTTCAGGCTCAGTAACAAGAGGTGGGAGGACACATTCAGGATTCCTTCCTGGGCCCAGAGAAACTGTCCACACAGTTCCTGCACACAGGCCTGGGGCCAGCAGCCACTTCCTGTGCCTGAGGCTGCCATGAGTGCCTACCATCTGCTCATCTGCCGGCTATGGCTTCTTCCCAAGGTTCCACATAGAGTGGCCAAGGGAGGAACAGAAGTGGGTTTGAGATTCCAACTCTGGACAGAAACACTCCACACAGGAGCCCCACCCCATAACAGGCTAGGCCAGTGCAGGGGCCCCACCCTGCATGGGTAGGCCCAGGCCAGGGGCTGGCTGGCAGCAGAGGACCAAGCCCACACAGACAGCTGCGCGCCCTGGCTCACCCATCCGGCCGCCTCGGTTCCTCCGGGATCTGCTCATGTGCTGTCACCCAAAGGCCATGTGCCACCCCAGGGCCTCTCTGCCAACATGGGGGAGAGCTGGGCCTAGGCACATGTAAGTGGGCAGAGCCTCAGTACTGAGGCTCAGACAGATGTATCTAAGTGCCACCATTCACCCTCCCTCCAACCTTGCCAGAACAAAGGGGACACCAAGAATGGCCTTGCCTCAGAGGCTTGGCATGAAGGCTCCAGGAGCCAGGGCTTGACGAGCCCACCTTACATGTTAGCTGCTAGGCTGTGGGATCCAAGGGCCCCAGAGCTGAAGGTGACCAGTCACCATGGAACCCGAGGCAGGAGGGACGAGGGCTTCACAGAGGTAACCACAGACTACATCTGGAGTGGTGAGGATGCCCAGGCAGACAGTAAGGAGGACAGCCCTGGGGAAGGGGACACTCTGCAGATTGCAACCTCTGCACACCCTTGGGAGAGTGCAGTGGCCTCCCTGGCTGTGGCTAGAGGAACTGAGACCAGACTCCGGCTCTGCTGGGATCTCTGCCACTTTACTTGCCTCAGGTAGCAGAAGCAGACAGGACTGGTGACTTGCCCCCATCCCACCTCTGACTCCAGATGGCTCCCTAACTAAGGGAGGAGCATTTTGCCCTCAGCCCGGACCACCACCACACACTACCTCTCCCTTGTGCCAGCCTCCTGCTTCTCTTTGCCATGCCCTGCATGGCTCTGGGTGTGGCAATTGGGCCACTTCCTTACACAGTCCCACCCTCCCTGCCTCCTGCCCAGTGGGCACCGTGCCTGTCCCTCTCCTCCACAGTTAACCATAGTCCGTGCCCCCAGAACCTATTCTCCTTTCTGGAAGCAGCATTTCCCATCTCTTTTTCCAGAACCATGTCCCCTTGGTCTGGAGACTCCCTCCCACTCACAGTGGTGACTCTCCACCAGCTCCCAGGGGGGCCTCAGGAACAGGTCTGAGGACAGATCTACACCAGGCTGGGAGCTCCATCCTCAGAGAGGTTCCTGGTCCCTGGTCTTGCAGCCCAGGGAGGCTGGCGCCAGCCTGAGCATAAGGCCACAGAAGGGAGCCAAGGCCAGGCCAGTGTGGCACAGAGCCCTGTGGTACTATGACCTGGTGGCCCGCAGGCCAGGATGGGTCCATCACAGTAGCAGAGCAATGCCCACAGACAGGCCCATGGCCCGGCCCAGTGCAAATCAGCTGAACCAAGACCAGCAGCCGTGACAACCACAGCTGCTCCGGGTGGGGCCCTTCCTCTCTGTCTGTCTGGACTGACAGCAGGACTGACTCCCAGGGAGCTCTGGAGGGAGTGTTCTCAGCCCCTCCTGAGGACGAATTCCCATTTACTTCACTGTCCTGGAAACAGCCGGCCAGATCTAACCACAGGCCCCCCACAGCCTGCCCCACCTCTGAGGGGTGCAGTCTCACTATGCCTACATTTCCTCATCTGTAAAATGCAGATAATAGCAGAAATGCCCCACGCCCTGAGGCTGGAACATGAACATTCCAGGGCTCTTCCCACCACACAGTCCTGGGAGGACCCTGTGCTCTGATCTTGGAGGTGGGGTGGGCAGAGGCAGAATCCAGGCCTGAAGCCCAGAGAGCTGGCCACTGTTGCTGCCAGCCCTCAGGGCAGGGCCACACGCCCAGTCAGGACACTTGAGGAAGGAGAGCTCCGTGGGCCACCCTCTGCCCTCAGGGTCTTCCTGCTGGGGCTTCTCTCTCCTCAGCAGTAGCTCTCAAGGTGACTTGAGTATGCTGGGTGAGCTGCAGGCTCTGACCAGAGAGGCCTCCAGCGCCTCCTGGAAGTCCTCTCAGGAAGTGACCTATACCTACCCCCGAGGTCCTCGATGTCCAGGGAGGAGCTCCAGGAGAAGCGCTCCACGGCCCCCAGCTCCAGCTCAGCCAGGCCGCCGGGCAGGGCCTCCAGCTCGTAGGCACCCCGCTTCCTCCAGTAGAGAAACATGCTGAGGCGGGGGTGCAGGCCTGACCAGCACCCCCCAAGGCTGGGTGGCCCCAGGGACCTGAGTCCCCGAGGCCCGAACACAGCAGTAGGGCACGGAGGCCCCGCAGGGACCACTGGAGCTGGCCTCAGGCAGGCAAGTGTGGCCCTCTCCAGGGACGGGGGCATTCTGGGAGCGGCCAGGGGCCTTGCAGCTGACCAATGGCCAGCCCCTGTCCCACACAAAGCGCCTTTCTTCCCCTCCCACAGACATTTTACAAATTTTGCCTTCCAGGCCTCCTCAGAGCCCCCGCCGAGGAGATGGGCCGTCCGTCTGGGGACAGCACAGGCCCGGAAAAGAGTGCAATTGTTTTGTGGTTGGTTTGCTAAGATAAGTTTTCAGAGGAGAAAAATGTGCTGCCCCAGGAGTGATTCCAGCTCCCTTCCCTAACCTCTGACCCCATCAGCCCCAGCTGGCCACACAGGCCTCTCAGTGAGGCATGGAAGCACCTGTAGGGAATGTCAGGGGATGCCCCCCAGAGGCTTTTAGCTCCCCCTCTGGAAACTCAGGCAAGTCCCCCAGCTCTGCCAGGCCAAGTCCCCGAGGGAGCCTCTGGGGGGATCAAAGGACAGGAGCTGCTGGACAGGCCTGGCTCCGCTCTTTGGGCTCTTACCCTCCCCGGGCTGGGCTCTCTTCACCAAGCTGCCCACCCAGCCTGCCTCCCTCCTCAGATACCAATGGCAATGCCATGTATGGAACCCTGGGCAGGCTGAGCCTGACCTCCTCAGGGAGTCCCACTGCACCCTCAAAAGTGGACATTAGGGCAGGAAGGGCTGGAGCACAGAGCCTTCCACAGAAGGAAGCTTGAGAGGGATGGATATGGTGCATCACTGGGCCACTGCTGTGAGACCTCTGCCATCTATTCCAAGTGACCTTTGCCCTGCCCAATCATTGTGACTCTCCCTAGAGGGGGATATTGTCTTGGTGCCACAGAGAAGGAGCTGAGGTTCAGCTTAAGGAAGAACTCACATCCGAACCATCTCACGTCAAAGCCAACTTAAGGACCTGGAAAGCCACCTGTTCCTTGGCAATCAGACTCAAATGGGGCTCAGGGTGCCCTGCACTGACCTGCCTGCCAGCTTCTGCCCTGATGCCAGCCTCTTCTATGACCCTGCTGGTGCCTCCCCAGCCTACCAGTCTGAAGGAACTGGCCTGGGTAGGCGCAGAGGAGAACAGAGCCAGCACCCCCAGACCAGACACCTGGGTCACTGCAGGGCTGTGGAGAGGGTTGGGGTGGCAGGGTGGCCCTCCAGGAAGCCTGTGCACCCCCAGCTGAGAGTTGAGGTGCCAAGAGGCAGCTAGAGTAATTGGAACCATATGACTGTCTGCCACCCCCACCTCCAGCGGCATGGGGCCAGGGAGGAGGAGCATAGGCCACAAGGCCTGAGCCTACAGAATGGTGGGGGTGCCTGGGCTTGTGCTTTCTGTGGGGGTGTCAGACTGAGTCTTGGGAACGAGACCATCCACTGCCTGCCATCCATCAGCAGCAGAGGCCAGGGCTACAGAGCGGGGGCAGGGCACAGCTGCCACCCAACCAGACCCCTCAAGACCCCTCTTCGTCTGGCGGGAACCTCGCCTGGTTAGCTGGTTAGGATCCTAGAGCAGCCCTGCCTGGGGAGGGCAAAGATCTCTTCCTCCCCCTCCTCGGCTTGGTCTAAACACAAAGAGCACCCCCAACTGCATGCTGCCACCTGAGAAGGCCCAGCTCCCAGAGGCCTCCTGTGCGGGGCGCCCGCACTCCTCTTCCCTGGAAGCCCCAGCCTCTCCACACTTGTAGCCTCACCCTCGTTTTCTGTCCCCAGATGTGCCTCCTGATCCCCCTCCCTGGCTTTGCGAGATGCCTATCCTGCTGCCCCACTCTCATTACATCCAGGAAAGTCTCTCTACCTGGAGGGCAGCAGGCAGCCTCCATGGATCAGGGTGGCTTCCTGCAATGGTGCCCAAGGACAGTGCCCAGAGGCCCTCAGGAGAGGGAGCCGTGCACACCTGGGGCACACTGCTTACAGACATGGGGAGTTCTTTGTCCTTCTGACAGCTGAGCAGGGGCTTATCTGTCTTGCTTCTGCAGTCCCTGGCCTGGGCAGGCAGAGGGTAAGGACAACTACACTCTGCAGGGCCAGAAGCCCCACAGACCACTATAGATAGACATGCATCTCATTTAATCCTCACCTCTGTCATCTGCACAACAGAGACAGAAGCAATGAAGCCAAAGGCCTGTCACTTGCCCAAGGCCACACAGCATAGCACTGGGGAGAGTGGGAGCCAGGGCGGAATCCCAGTGCCTGTCACACTGATGCGACTGGTCTGAGTCCCATCAGAATATAGATGAGGGGCTGGAGGAAAGAGAGAGGCAGCCCTGAGCTGGAAGTCCGTGCTTCCACGGCCCCAGTCAGACCTCTCAGACAGTCCTCTGGGAACCTGTGCGGGAAGACAAGGGGAGCAAAGAACAGTTGGCTCAAGCCCTCCTCTCGAGCCGCCCACCCCTCAGGGCTGGAAGCCTTGGGCTCGGGCAGGGGGACCCCAGAGGTAGCTTCTTGCCCCCTCCTCTGGAGCCTTTTAAGCTGGGGGACGCATGGCTGGAGACAAGGGGCTGCCTCACAGTGCCTGGCAATAGTTTTGGACCTGGGGAGGGGTCGAGTCCTCTGCCAACCTCAGCTTTTTCCTTGAGAACAGAATAACCTGAGCAGGACCCCCACACAGCCCCACTGCAGGCTCCTGCTGAGTAAGGGACCAAAAAAGGAAGAGGAAGCCAGGCGTGGTGGTGCACACCTGTAATCCCTGTGGCTGGGGAGGCTGTGGCAGGAGGATCAGGAGTTCAAGGACAGCCTCAGTGACATAATGAGACCCTGAGCAACTTAGTGAGACCCTGTCTTAAAATAAAAAATAAAAAGGGGGCTGGAGCGGTAGATCAGTGGTATCGAAATTGCCTGGCATGTGCAAGGACTCAGGTTCAGACCCCAGCACCATATATACAACTGAGTGTTGGAGCAACAAAAAACACATGAAAAACTAAATAAAGTTGATTCTCTCTCTCTCTTTAAAATAAATAAGAAGGGCTGGGGATTTGGCTCTGGGTTTAAGCGCCCTTGTGTTCAATGCCTGGTAAGCAGATAGCAAGAGCTGGCCAATGACCCCAACTCTAGCTGTCTCCCAGAAAGCTGCTACTGATGGAAAGACCTTGGCCCTGGACTATCTGTCCTGTCTGAGTTCACACGCCAGGGCATCCCTGGGCCCCTGATGTCCTTTCTCCCCTCAGCCATCTGGATAGCTCCTTTTCCCAGGGGGCCCCCTGAAGGAAGACCTCTTCAGGTAAGAATTGGCTCAGAGTTCTGCCTCTGTCCCACTAACTGGGGAGCCTCAGCATGACATCTCTTTTTCTTTTTTTCTTGAGAAGACATGGGGCTGGAGTGGTGGCTCGGTGGTTACAGCACTTGCCTGGCATGCACGAGGATGCCCTGGTTTGAACCCCAGCACCACATACGCAACAAAGTGTTGGAGAAACAAAAGCCACATGAAAAAAAACTAAAAATAAAAATTGCTTCTTTCTCTCCCTGTCCCTCTTTAAAAAAAAAAAAAGAGAGAGAGATGACAACGTGGGGCTGGGGGTGGCTCATTGGTTACAGCGCTTGCCTGGCATGCACGAGTCCGCGGGGTTTGAACCCCAGCACCATGTACACAACAAAGTGTCAGAGCAACGGAAGCCACATGAAAAACTAAATAAAATTGATTCTCTCTTTCTCTATTACTGTCTCTCTCTCTTAAAAAAAAAGAGAGAGAGAGAGAGAGAGAGAAAGACGTGTGGGGGAATCCTTGTGTCTTTCCAAGCTGTCCCACCTCCCTAAGCAAAGCTGTGACCATTTGTGGTCCCAGGGGCAGGTGACCACAAGCCTTCCTCCTGCTCTCAGTGTCCGAGGAGGCCTGCCTGGACCCCCAGGGCAGCTGAGAAGAGCCAGCTGTATGCGTGTTGGCGGAGGCCGTGCCCGGCACCACCTGCCCGGCTCACGTGAGAAGCGGTCACCACAGCTGCACTGTGGGGGGTGCTCCCTGGTCGGGCTTAGAAGTCTGTTAGGAATCACGTCCTGCCAGAGCCCTGCTATATAATCTGGCAAGAACGGGTACCAGCCTCTGGCTCTCCTGCCTCTGTCCCTCTGGCCAGGCCCCCACAGTCCCCTAACCAAACCTCCACCTCCAGGTAAAGAGAAGAATCCACCTCCACCTTCCAGATGCCTGTGCCAAGGGCACTGATGATCTCTGGTAAGGTCTGGGTGGGTGGAGGCCAACCCTATCCAGCAGGCAGTGTGCCCAGGTTGGCACCTGCAGGAGGTGTAGACAGCAGAGCCCTCCCCCACCAAATTCATCCTGAAGGCCAGGTGTTCCTCAGTTTGGAAACCTGGCCACACCTGACCATGGGCCAGCCTTCCCCCAGCCCAGCCCCAGCCCATCACCTCCAACACCTTCCTCCCAACACCACTGACAGGCCCCATCCCAGCCCTTGGTGCTGTTGATAGTGAACAGGGGGAACAAGGCCACCACTAAGGAAGTCACTGACACTCCAAGCCTCAGTTTCCTCCTATGTAAGATGGGCACAAACCTGAGAAATCTGACCACGGCAATAAGAAATGAGGCCCCAGGCTGGAGCACAGGAAGCCTGAGAGGAGCATTTAAATGCCTATTGCCCCCATGCCAGGAGGGGTTGAGAGGTGTCCCCTCACTCTGCACTGCTCAGATACCTCCGCAACCCTGGGAACTGACGCACAGGAGTTGGAGTGTGGGATGGTGGGACCCAGGCTGGCAGATTTGTGCAGGGGGCTCCTCTGGACCCCTGTACCCAGTCAGGCACCCAGCACTGCAGGGTGTGACTATGTAGCCCAGCATCACAGCTGGGGTAGAGGAACATGTGAGGGTCCTGCTGGCAGGGAGCCCAGGGCCAGGCAGGGGCAAGGCCAGCCTTCTGCCCCTAACAATCCTGCCCTACTTGTTCTCTCAGAAGCAGGGGCTCCTGCTTGGCCAGGGGTCCTGTCTGTCCACTGTCACTCTTCTTTTTTTAAAGAGAGGAAGAGAGAGAGAGAGAGAGAGAGAGAATCAACTTTGTTTAGTTTTTCATCTGCCTTTGTTTCCTGGATACTTGGTTGTGCGTATGGTGCTGGGGTTTGAACCCGGGTCCTTGTGCATGCCAGGCAAGCGCTCCAACTGCTGAGCCACCGCTCCAGCCCATGTCCACTTTCTTGATGCCTAGCTGGGAACATGCCAGGGACACTAATATTTGCCAAGTCGAGCCCTGGACCAAAAGCTTTTGAGGGGGCATCTCTTTAATTTGCCTATAATCCTTTTTCCCCTATTTTCCTTTAATTGTGAAATCACCACTCATTCTATAGAGCAGAAAGCTGAGGTTCAGTGGGACCTAGAGACTCCCAGGTCAGCTGGGAGATAGGAGAGCTGGGATCACACAGCAGGGGTGTCCGTGGCCAGCTAACCTCCATAACCAACCTAGTGGAGTTCCACATAACTGCAGTGGCCCTCCCTGCCACTCCCTGCTCAGTGCCGCGAACCCAGGGGGTTCAGGGGCTCAGGTGGCTCCTCCCTTCCCTAGGTGCACCCCTGCCTTGGACTCTGGGAATCCTCAGGCTTCAAGAAACTTCCTGACCTTGGAGTGCACTAGACAAGGGCTTCAAGGAAGGTAGAAACCTCCCTGGGCACCCTGACTGGGCGTGGGCATAGGGCAGACAACAGACCCCTCAGATCCAGGAGTCTCCCCAGAGGCAGTAGGGTGGGCGGTCCAGTCACTGTCTGGCAGCTGGCCTGACCATCATCACCAACCCATGCACCCACCACAGCCTGGAGGCAAGTGTAGCCTGGGGCGAGCTGGCCGTGGGCCACCCACGCCATTCTAGGCTCTGCTTCCAGAATGCCTCAACCCCTTTAGCTGCTGCTCTGCCGGGCCCAGGCCCAGGCTCAGGCTGCCACTTCCTGTTCTTCCTCCCCAAAGGCCAGCAGAACCAGCCAGGCTACTGGGCTCAAGTCCCACCCCCCAAGGGCTCTGCCGTTTCACATTGCTAGGCCTGCTTCCTCATCTGTACAGTAGAGGTGCTCACAATACTACCTCAGAGTGGCTCGGGCAGAAAAGTGACCTTTACACTCAGGGACACACGAGGCTCCAGGGGCAACAGCCAACGAGCAAGCGCAGCAACTACAGACGCCAATCTTTATTTTTTATTTTTTATTTTTTTTTAAGAGAGAGAGAGAGAGAGAGATAGAATCAACTTTATTTAGTTTTTCATGTGGTTTCTGTTGCTCTGACACTAGCTGCCTTTGTAGTGCTGGGGTTTAAACCTGGGTTCTCGCACCTGCCAGGCAAGTGTGACACCACTGAGCCACGGCTCCAGCCCCCAGAATGCAATCTGAAAACATGGCAGCTTTGATTTAAAACCTGCTCCTCAGGGCTGGAGATGTGCTCCCTGGTAGAGCACTGGCATGCATGAGGACCTGGGTTCGAACCCCAGCACCACATACACAACTGTCAGAAAAATAAAAACCAGATGAAAAAATAAAATTGATTTCCTCTAAATAAATAAAAAATAAAACCTGCTCCTAACCAGGAGCAGTGGTGCATGCCTGCAATTCCAGCTACTTGGAAGGCTGAGAGATGAGGATTGCAAGCTTGGGAGACAGGAGGATGGCAAGTTTGAGATCAGCCTCCGGAACTTAGCAAGACTCCATCTCAAAATAAAAAAAGGTCTGGGGATGTGGCTCCATGGCAGAATGCTCCTGAATCAATCCCCAGCACCACACATACATACACACATGAAAAGAACACCAATACCCGCTCCTTGGGACTGGGGGCAGTGCAGTGGTAGGGTGCTTACCTGGCATGTGTGAAGCCTGGGTTCATCCCCAGCGCCACGAAAAATATAATAATCAGGAAATAAACACAGGCTCCCTCAGCTGTGAGCATGCCCACCCTCCCTGTAGAACCCACTCTCACTCCACGCCCCATTTCTGCTACAGGGGATGGCTCTTCCCACCAGTCACTGGGCAGGCTGTCTGCTCCAGGTGACAAAACTATAGAGAGGGCCAGGCTTGCTCCATCAGCTTTGGGAGCCCCCTGGAGGCAGTTCCTGGCTTCTGCTCCCCTGGAAGCAGGGCGCAGGCCCTGTCTGACTTGGAGCACAGGTTTGATGATTTGAACTTGAATCAGATCACAATTTACTGTCTCTTGATGGGTTGACTTCCAAAACCCTCAAGGATTGGTCCAACTGGGCTGTGCCCCACCCTTGTGGTGACAGTAGCAGGGAGGACCCTGACCAGAGGGCATTTTGTGGGTCTGGAGCCAGCCTGGGCCCAGGTCTGGCAACTCCTCTTGTAGAAGCCACCACCGGGCAGATGCCTTCTGCCCCAGGTGCCCCTCCACACAACTTGGGGCACCAGGGATTTCTCAGCTTGAGGTGCAGGAGAGGCCTGTGTCCCAAGGGCTGTCTGTGGCATAGGAAGGAGGGCCACATTCCAGTCTTGCTGCCAGCTTCTGGCTATGCCGACTTTTAAAACTGGCCAGACAGACTGAGAGATTGGGACCTTTGGAGGCTAAGTCAATCCAAATAACAAAGGCTCCTGGGCCAGGCTCCCAACCACAGAAGACGGGCCAACTTTAGGACAGCTAGGCTCAAAACTTCCAGCCCATTTTTGGAGCACCAGTCCTGGTGGTTGAAAGCTATTGCTACTATCCTCCTGGATTTGCCCAGCAGAGACCAAGGCTGGCTCAGACAGGCCTTGTCTTCCTGTTGGCCCACAGAGGCCAAAAGCCCTTCCCTGTCCCAAGCTCAGGACACCAGCCCAGGCTATGAAGACAGTTTCTGGGCAAGGCAGTTGCTGGGCCTCAGCCTGTCTGGTCAATGTAGTGCAGGCAGCCCCTCAGAGCCTCAGGCCAAACTCAGAGCTTCTGCCTGGGTCCTGCTCATTTGCACCTCAAGAGATAGAAAGCAGATAAACGGACAGAGAATGAAGCCGGGCATGGTGGTGCACACTTGTAATCCCAGCAGCTTGGGAAACTGAGGCAGGAGGATTGGAAGTTCAAAGCCAGCCTCAGCCACTTAGCGAGGCCCTAGGCAACACAGTGAGATGCTGCCTCAAAACAAAATAATAAAAAGGGCTGGGGATGTGGGTCAGGGGTTGAACACCCCTGGATTCAATCCCTGGTACCCACCCCCCAAATTAAAAATATTAACTCTCTCCTAGGGCATAAGAGCCCATGGGTTCAATCCCCATGTGAAAGAGAAAAGTAAATCAGGCTGAGGGAGGTCAGCCTGGATGCTTCTGCCTTCAAAGTATTTATGGATTCTGAACAGACTTGGGAACTGAGCTCTACTGGCCCTCCACTCCCCATTCGGGGGCTTGAACTCAGAGTATTCTACCACTAAGCCACATCTCCAACCTTTTAAATTTTTTATTTTGAGACAGGTTCTTGCTAAGTTGCTGAGGCTGGCTTGGAACATGCAATTCTCCTGCCTCAGCCTCTGAAGTCTCTGAGATTGTAGATGTGTGCCCACCACTCCTGTCTGAATTTTCCCTTTTTCTTTCTTTCATTCTTTTTTTTTTTTTTTTAATGTACCAGAAATTGAACCCAGGGGCACTTAACCACTGAGCCACATTCCTAGCCCTTTTTCTTTTTTCTTTTGAGAGAGCATCTGGCTAAGTTGCTTACAGGCTCTTTAAATTGCTGAGGCTGGCTTTGAACAATCCTCCTGCCTCAGCCTGCCAAGTCACTGGGATTACAGGCACGTACCCAGCCTGAGATTTCCTTGTAATGGGGCTAGGAGATTGGAATAACAAAGCTATTGTGGCTCCAGGAAACTACATCCTTAAATTTGGATTAAAGTCATCTCAGACTCGTTTCCAGTCTATTGAAGAAGCACATGAAAATTTATCCTACCAGGCCTTAAATTTTTCCAGCAAGTAGTTCTTAAAATATAATATCCATTGGGCCAAAATATATTGTTATAATGATTGCATGCATGAATGTGTAACAACAAATCCCTTCATTATGAACAATTATAATGCACCAATAAAAAATAAAAATCATCTCCTGAAAAAAATATAATTGCCAACACATAGTAAAAAACGAAAATAAAAACTAGATATACAAGCAAACAAGACCCCATGATTAAGAACAGAAACTCCGCCAAAACCGGAGATATTGGGGCTGGAGCAGTGGCTCAGCAGTTACAGTGCTTGCCTGGCACGCATGAAGATGTGTGTTTGTACCCTAGCACCACATACACAACGAAGAGACGTACACAACCAAGTGTTGAGCAGCCACATGGAAAACTAAAGTTGATTCTCTTTCTTTCTCACTACCCTTCTTTTTCTTAAAAAAACAAAACAAAACAAAAAAAAAAACCAGGGCTGGAGTGATGGCTTGGTGGTTACAGCACTTGCCTGGCACGCTCAAGTACACAGGTTCAAACCCCAGCACCCACAAATAATGTCAGAGCAACGAAGGCCATGTGAAAAACTCAATAAAAAGTGATTCTCTTTCAACAAATTTGTCAGACATGCACTAAAACCTCACAGCCTCTGATCTTCACACTAACCCTGGAGGACAAGCAGCATTATCTGTACCTAAAGGTAATGAAAGGAGCTCAGAAAGCTGGAGTGGTTTGCCCAAGGTCACACAGATAACAAGTCAGAGCAGCTTGAGTGCACATAGGTGTGTGGCCCTTCATGGTTATCAGGGGTCCTCAGAAGTGGAAAAACCAGAGAGAGAGACAGACAGACACAGACACACACACACGCACGCACGGGGTATCCCTGCTGGCCTCTACCCTCGGAAGCTCTGGATGCATGAAGTCAGATCTGCTGCAGCTGTCCTCGCCCCTCTGCCAAGAGCCACAGCATGTCAGTAATGGAAGTGGACGGAGAAGAGAGATGTCTGGGACCATGAGGGAGGGGGACCCAGGCACCCGCTCACCCTCCTAGGTCAGAGACGTGCTCATGAAGCGGATACCCAGACCTAGGGCGCACGTGAAGGGATAGCACGCTGCTGATGGCAGCATGAGTGCTGTCTGGATGACAATGTGGACGCACTACTCAAACGCAAACTGTTCCCCTTCCACCCAGCAGCTCCGCTTTCCTAGGAACTTATCTCCTGGATCTTCTCCCACAAGTGCAAAGATCTAGGTGTAAGAATGCTCACTGTGCCATCACAGATCTAGGAGTGGAACCAACCACCATGGGCCCGCTGAAAAGTGAAGTCACACCAGCGGACACCATGAAGCCCCTACCAACAATGAGTGGCTGGAGTGCAGTGGTAGAGCAATGCGTAGCATGCTCGAGGTCCTGGGTTCAATCCAGAGCACCAGCATGAACGACTGCACGGGAGGAGGCATATTTTTATGTGCTGACTTTCTTTTCTTTTTGCAGTGCCTGGGCTGGAACCCAAGCCTCTACCATGGAGCAAGCACTCTACCAAAGAACTCCACCCCCAGCCCAGGTATTGATACTTAAATATCCAAAATATAGCATCACCTGAAAAAAGCAATTGCACAACAGATCATTTTCCATTTTGTCTAAAATTTTTACGTCTTTTATTCATAGAAAAAATGTTAAGTGCAGCAAACTGAAAAAGGAAGTCAGAGGGCTTAAATCATATTTATATACTTTTTGAAAATTTTAGTGAAAATGATTTTTATAAGCAGAATAAAAAGTACGTGTGTGTACTCATCCTTGTTAATTTAATGGTTTTTGTTGGGGTCTGACCTTCACTCCATTTCATCAGCTGCCCTAGAGTGATCTTGTTACTATTTCCATAAGTTCCTTCAGGAAGGGCTGCTAGGTCCTGCTTTGTTAAGCTTGCTAATTGTTGTGCAAAAGAAGATTAGGGTGGTTGGAATGTGCTAACCACAGGCTGTTCCCTAGTTGTTTGTCTGTACTCAAAATCTGCATAACCCCTGGCAACTCCCTTCCAAGGATTATTGGTTCCTTGACTGTCTCCCCTCCCTATAAAAACCCGTGTGCCTAGGTAATAAACGGATTCTGAGCTGCCATCCCCTGTGTGAGGTTGACTGAGGTTGACTCATCCTCCTGATCGGCTCCTGGGGAGCAATCGGGCTGTTTCCCTCGGCCAGACTCCTCTGCCACGATGTTCAGCCTCACCTCAAGGCCTGAGGAATGGCCCCCTCCTATGGGCCAAAACATCTGAAACCATAAGCACCCAAATAAACTTTTCCTCCTAAAATTGTTCTTGTTGGGGGCTGGAGCAGTGGCTCGGTGGTTAAGGTGCTTGCCTGGCATGCGTGAGGACACAGGTTCCAACCCCAGCACCACGTACACAACTAAGTGTTGGAGGAATGGAGGCCACATGAAAAACTAAATAAACTGTACACAACTAAGTGTTGGAGGAATGGAGGCCACATGAAAAACTAAATAAATTGTACACAACTAAGTGTTGGAGGAATGGAGGCCACATGAAAAACTTAAATAAATTGTACACAACTAAGTGTTGGAGGAATGGAGGCCACATGAAAAACTAAATAAAATTCTTTCTCTTACTGTCCCTCTTTCTTAAAAAAAAAAAAAAATGTTCTTGTCAGGTCTTTTAGTCCCACCAACAAAAAAGCTGACTAAAACAGATATTCTCTGGCTGCTCCCAGCAGTGCCCAGCCTAGGCAGGGTAGGTTCTGCCTGTGGGTGAGACAAAGGGAGAGCCGGAAGCCTGGACCCTTTCTGGAAGAGATAGCCCTTTGGCACTAGGAAGAATCATCTGTGACTGCCTCACAACTCTGTCTTCAGCCAACCACAGGGCTGGGGACAGGGAAAGGTTGAGACAGCAGCAGCCCCTCTGCTGGGCTCCTTGGTGAGGAAGGCCTCAAAGTTGGGTGGTTTCTTCTTCCAGAGGCTCTGATTTGGGAGCAACCAGAAGGGTCAGTGGCCCATGTGCCCCCAGGTCCATCTCTCTTGGGCTGGGGCTGGGGTACTGCCCAAGCAAGGGCTCTGAGCATGCTTTGGTAGAAGGCTACTGGATTCCATGGACATGACTCCTACCCCTCACTCTCCAAACATGTCACAGCATATGTTGAAAGTAAATTTAGGGGGCTGGAGCGTTGGCTCAGCGGTTTCGGCGCTTGTCTGGCAAGCAGGAGGACCCGGGTTCAAACCCCAGCACCATGTACACAACTAAGTGTTGGAGCAACTAAGGCCATGTGAAAAACTAAATAAAGTTGTTTCTCTCTGTCTCTCTCACTGTCCCTTTCTCTTAAAAAAAAAAAAAAGTAAATTTAGGGGGCTGGAACGGTGGCTCAGTGGTTACAGCACTTGCCCGGCATGTGCAAGTACATGGGTTCAAACCCCAGCACCCACGTTACACACCTAAGTGTCATAGCAACGAAAGCCATGTGAAAAACTCAATAAAAATTGATTTTCTTTCTATTCTTCTCTTTAAAAAAAAATAATTTGGGGGTGCTGGAGTGGTGGCTCAACAATTATGGTGCTTGCCTGGCATGCAGGAGGACCCGGGATCAAACCCCAGCATTACATACACAAGTGTCGGGGAAACAAAGGCCAGATGAAAAGATAAAATTCTCTTAAAAAAAAAGTGACTTTGAGGACCCCACTTTAAGGCACAAATTGTGACCGTTTGGAGGTTCTGGGGCACCTTTTGCCTTTGACCTGTGTTCTTGGCTCTTTAACTACTGTGAGTGACAAGATGCTTCAGCTGCAGAGCAGACCTTGCTTTCTTTGGTGCCATGCTGGGGTTGGAACCCAGGGTCTCATACAGGCTCCGCAAACTCTCCATCACTGAGCTAAGGCCCCAGCCCTGCAGAGTCGTTCCTAAGGGTCTAGACGAACTCAGCAGCACCTTCCCTTCCTGCTCCGTCTTCAGTCTTGTGTTCTAGACAAACCAGAGGGAGAAAACATACTCACTGCTCCCTGGAAGGAGAGCAAGCCAGCTTCGAGGTGCAGGCCCGCATTTTGTGAAGACTGAGTTCATGCTTGAGCTTTTGGGTGGAGGCGCCCTTGCTGGCCCTCCAGTCACACGTGCCCACCACAGGCCTCTCTGATCAGCCACCTGGCCTCCGTCCCTCTGCCCAGCTGCAGTCACTGCAGGGCTTTCTCCCAGTCTCAGTTGCAACCTTCATTCCTCCATGTGGATCTGTCAGCACAGAAAACCCCGCACCCTCAGCCCCTGCCAATTTGCTTCCCTCCACCACTGTCACCTGGGTGCTGTATTCTAATGTGCGGACCTCAGAACCGTGGTGTGCAGTCACCGTGTTGGTTTTCTCCCCCCTTGAACTTTCCATTCCCAAGTCCCCAGTCATTCCCTGGAACAGGCTTCCCACACTGCTGGCTGCCTCTGAGGTGCCCTCCTGTTTCTGGGAACACAGTCACAGAAAACTCTGCGATCCCAACAACCAGCTAGCAGCCCCTCTGAAGTTGGGTGGCTTCTCCCTGGCAGGCAGTCACAGCCTGGTCACGGCCCAGACTAAGGGAATTTCAAAGCATCAGAAAAACCCAAAGCAGTCTGGCGAGCCACCAGTGGCATCAGGGCCAGTTACCGTGGCAACAACCCTGGGCTCCCCAGCCCTGCACCTCCTCTCCTCCTCTGCCCAGCTCAGCTGTATCTGACAGTTCCTAGACTTTGCTTACTCAGCTCCTGGCCCGTCAGACCAGACCTGTCGCACACACGCCTTTGTCTGTGCGCCCTGGCCCCCTCCCTAGCAGGGCCTCGGGAATATTTAACTTAGTGGCTGTCTTTCTGAAGGGACCGCTGCAGGTCACGTGGGCTTCCCCTGCTGCACGGATGGGCCTCATTTATTGCTTCCACTGTTCAGACAAGATTGTCAGCCAAGTCTCCTCTCTGCCAGCTCAACCTAGGAGGGGACTGCAGAGCGCAGTCCACAGGCATTACCAGCACAGGCCATGGTTTGTTTTAAGAGGGGGAGAGAAAGAAGGAATCATTTTTATTTAGTTTTTCATGTGGCTTTCACTGCTCTGATACTTAGTTGTATATGTGGTGCTGGAGTTCAAACAGGGCCCTTGCACGTGCCAGGCAAGCACCATAACCGCCGAGCCACTGCTCCAGCCTTCAGAGTTAGGGTTTTGATGAGGTATTCTTGCCTATTTTTTTTTTTTAAATCTGACCTCTTCTGGGAGCAAAGTCCTCTTTTTTTCCTAAGGCAGTCCAGAAGGGATGTGGTTCTTTTTTTTTTTTTTTTTTTTTATCTCCAAACAGAAGATTAACTCCCAAGGCAGGCAATCCTAAGAAGGAGAGAAAGTGCAGGCACACGCTGGGCTCCCCAAGTGTCCCTCGTGTTGGCACCCCCGATTTCACTGACCTTCCATTTTTTTTGTCATAGAATCTCCTAAGGACTTAAGTAGCTACCTGGAAAAATAATACATAATAAAATGACACAATTAAATTCACGTTCTCAAAAATCTTTAATGACACAGAAGTTCATGTATAAAGGGAAAGAGGTGGATAGAAACCAGACAGGACACAATTTTGTAAAACACACACCATGTGCACATACGAACATCAGAAGCAGCAGCCTCACAAGAGTCACAGTGCCATCTGAGGTGGGGATTTCGGCATCGTTTTCTATGTGTCAATGGAGGCAGGAGGTCCATATCGTTCAAACACAACCGTGAAGAATACAACCTGGGGCCTGTCTCCCAGCTCATAACCTAATCAGGCTACACACCAAGGATTCTGACCATTTCCTACATGCCAGAGACTGGGCTAGGCCCTCATAGACATGACCTCACCCTCTCCTCACCCAGGAACCCGGAGGGAAAACTGCCCCAGTCTCCGAGGTAGCGGCTTGGGGTTGGGGATTTAGCTCAGTGGCAGAGCGCTTGCCTAGCATGCGCAAGGCCCTGAGTTCGGTCCTCAGCCCTGGGGGAAAAAAAAAAAAAAGAGGAGGCGGCTTGGTTAAGCATCTTCCTTAAACTCAGCCCCTCACCAAAGGCTGCCACCTTAGCCACTTATGCCACATACACCTAAAAGAACCCATCAGACAGCTTTGAAAAGTCATGTTCCGAGGGCTGGGTTGTAGGTCTGTGGTACAGCGGATGCCTGGCCTGCTCCAGGCCATGGGTGTAACCTCAGCACTGTCTGCAAGCAAATCAACATCTGGCCCAACAAAAGGGACCCAGCACAGCTTGGTCCTAATACCACCTGGCAGGCAGAAACCCGAGTGCCCAATGGCCCATCTAGAGGTCCAGGCTCCCTCAACCTGGCCCTGGGGCCTCATCTGCTCCAGCACGCCGCTGCTTGGCAGGTGCTCAAAAAGCATGAGCCAAAGCACCTGAAAGGCCTGTTCTAAGAGCCTTCTCCCCTTTCTCAACCTTCAGCCTCCACGTGACGGCTGCAGAGCACACCACACACTGATTCACTGCTTCCAAGAAAGATGGGACCTTGACCATCATTTATTTATGAAATAGAATAAGTCCTGGAATTTGAGAATCTTCTGTTTACCTTCATATATCTGTTTTTTCCTGCGAATAAATCTCTTTTCAAAGAACTGATTTTAAAGAACTATAAAAACTGACACCTGACTAAAGGTCTTTACTTTCTAAGCCATTTATAAGTATGTTCTCCTTTAGAAGCCCCCCAGGGAGAACTCACTGCCCATTCTGAACCTGAGGCCTACCCCATGGGGACCAGCAAAGTCCAATCTGTTTCTTCCCAAGTACCCTGAGGGCCATGACCCTGAGATCACGTGGACAGACAGCAAGATGGAGGTCACTGTGGTGGTCTGAGCTGAACCTCCACATCCCTGGATAGGCCTGTCGGGTTCCTGCCAGTCCCACCCCTCAGCCCCCTCCACAGGCTGCCGGCGCCCTCTAGTGCTGAAGTATTTCCTTCCTCACAAACTGACATTCAAAGGTTAAAAGTTCACTCTGCCTTGGGCTTGGGGTGTCACACTCCTCAGGATGCCACAAGGGTTCCTGTGCTTAGCCCTGGCTGCTGTGAGTCAAGGCACAGGAACTGAGCCGGTGTCAAACCCACACACCAGGAACTCTCTCCACGTGACTGTGCAGGAAGCTGGCACTCCACGTTGGTCACACCAGTTTGAAACACTTCTTGGCATCCATTCCTCTGCCTCAAATGCAGAAATGAGGACTGGTCCCATCATCCAACCCCAGGGAGAAGAGAAGGTGCTGGTGGCAGCTGCCTCCTGCTCCCCAGGAGAAATTCAAACGGCTGAGTCAGAGCTGCTCCTGGGCATGGGTTCAGGTCACCATGACAGGTTGTTGAGAACACTGTCCACAAAGCCCACTAGGTCTGCTGTTAGGCTCCACACTCCTGCCCCATGAATGTCTCCAACCTCCAAGGAGATGTGAGTGCAGATCTAGGTTTAGTCTTTAGCAAGATTTTCAGATTTCTTCAGCGATGCCACAGGATTAAAAAGTAATAATAAAATAAAGGGCTCGACTCCAAATGTTTATGTATTATAGCAACAGACCAAAGATCATCTTCTGACCCTTGACCCACGTGACTTGGAGAAGCCTGATGGCTAATGGAGTGGAGCAGAGCAGGGTGTACGAACAGCGCCGCAGGGCTCGGAGCAATGCCTCCAAGCCTGCGTTCGCCCCACCAAGGACCCAGGCAGCCTCCTGTCTCATACTGGAGGTCCTACTGCCGGTCCACCTACCTTCTTGGTGCTCTTCTGTGGCCTCAGCTTCCCTGTTCCTATCCTGAGTCCAATAATTGGGTCCTAAAGAACCTTTTGAGGAGCTAACTCAATTCTCCCTGATTTAATGGTGTACAAACTTTCCCCACTGCTTGATTTTTTGTTCATTTTATCTTTTTTTTTTCTTTTGGGCACTGGGGATTAAACACAGGGGTGTTCTACCACCAAGCTACACCCCTAGTCCTTAGTTTTTATTCTGAGACAGGATCTCCCCTATGTTGCTGAGGCTGGCCTCAAACTTTCAGTCCTCCTGTGTCGCTGGGATCACAGGTGTGGCCACTGTGATCTCTTTAGAACACACCAGACTGCCAAGTATGATTAACCATACTGAAGATCAGGGCCAAGTTCTAGGCCACGGAGTTTTAAAAGAGAAACTTGGAAGTTTTTCTCGTCACAACCCTCACGAGTTCCACAGGAAACACTACGTGAGAGAACGATCTACAGCCACAAACCCCACAAGGTCTGGGGCTGTCAGGTCAACGCCAAGTCCCGGTTGAAACTTCTCATCCCTTACTGAAACTTGTTTCCTTTTTTCCGATAGAACCTGGATCCTGCATATAATCTCTCTTCCTCTTTCTCATTAATTTCTCTTGCTCCAATTTTCTCTGATGCTCCAGGAAGTTTAAAATTGTAATCTGTTGTGACGTAGGGAATCGTCCCTTCAGGTCCCCGCTAAAATGGAAACACAAAGGAACACATGGCAACTCATCAGACCCAGCCTCACCTGGAAGTAGTGTGAAAGTGAGACTGGGCCTCAGGCCTCGGGGCTTGCGGCACTGGTCTGCCCCCTTGCAGGGCCTCACCTGCACTCGCATTCATTCATGGTACAGGGACTGAACCCAGGGACACTCTGCCCCCAAGCAACACCTTAAGCCCTTTTCATTTTTGAGTCAGGGTCTAAGTTGTCCAAGCTGGCCTTGAACTTGCATTCCTCCTGCCTCAGCTTTCTGAGTGGCTGGGATTAACATGTACGCCACCGCACCTGGTTTCAAAGGGCCCTTGAAGAACTGGCCCAGCCGCAAGCAGGTGTGTGCCTCCTTTCTGCTCGATTTGATTCCACAAACATGTGACTCCAGGACAGCAGGTGGGCATGCTGCACGTTCACTCAGAGCAGGTGACGATGCAAGGAACACCCCAGCCTCTGCTGCCCACCAGCCCCTGTACTGACGCCCGAGGACCACCATTCTCCTGGGTGCCTCTGAGGACTGTCCACAAGAGGGAGTCCAGAGGCCACCTCTGCTCTTCCCAGGACCCCTTCCTGTCCCTGTCAGTGCTCCACACTGGGGCTCCTGACTGCATGTGACATGACTCAAGTGCCTTGGGACAACATGACACTGTCTTGCTTCGTTTCCCAGAAAGGACTTGCTGTTGCCACTTGCCTACTCCAGCTACTCGCTCTCTGCCTTGGCCCAGTCAGACTTCCTGCAGGGTTGACCCAGGTGGGCAGGGGAGGAATCACCTGGATCTTGAAGACACAATGTGGAATGGAAACGGCGCCGACCAGCAGACAGTTCACGGTCCTCAATTCTTCTGGGGGCACAGGTGTGAGGATGTGGTACAGCCGCTTCTCCATGTCAATGCCTCTACAGATTCCTTTAAGACAGTTCCCAACACAAAAATCAGGAGACCTGAAGCTCCTCTGATACAGAATGGGGTCAGGCATGGTGGTGCACACCTGTCATCCTAGCTACTCTGAAGACTAAGGCAAGAGGACGGCAAGTTCAAGGCCAGCCTGGGCAACCTGGTGAGACCTTGTCTCAAAGGCAGAAGCAGGTGGTGCTGGGCGGTACAGTTCAGTGGTAGAGCACTTGCCTAGCATGTGTGACACCTCTGGGTTTAATTCTCAGTACAGAAAAAAAAAAAAAGGTACATTAAGCTTTCTGAACACAGTACAATTCAAAGAATCTTTGCACCTTCCCCTGTTCAGCTGTTAAGAACCAAAATGAGTTAGAGCAAAAGCCCTGGACTATTGTAACTGAGCTGAGAGGACCCTGAGGACCACGGTCCTGCTTCCTTCCCTGTGGCTGGTACTGAGCTGTACGATTTCTATGGAAATGCTTTTGAGAAGTACAATGTTGTAGAGACCTGAAATGTGCATACAATTATTTAAGAATTTTGCTAATGTGGGTTACTTGGCCTTCCAAAACTCCATGCTGGAGGCTGGAGCGTGGCTCAGCAGTTACCGTGCTTGCCTGGCATGTGCAAGGACGGGGGTTCAAACCCCAGCACCACGAACACAAGGAAGTGTTGGAGCAACATAAGCCACAGGAAAACCTAAATAAAATCGTTGCTCCTATACTTGTTGTGTATGTGGTGCTGGGGTTCGAACCCTCATCCTAGTGCATGCCACGCAAGGCCGTAACCGCTGAGCCACTGCACTAGCCCTCTTTCTCTTTATATTTAAAAAAACCCAAACAAATAAACAAACAAAAAACCCCAAACCTCAAACCTCCATGCTGATGTTATTGACCTGTAGGTTGGGGGCATCCCATGAGGTGAAGTGGGAGAAGGAGCTGGTGGAAAATCACCTCTGCGTTCAGGTCACCTGACTTCAGGGAGGGCTTTGAGAGAGGAACTGGGAGCCTCCAGTTAAGCTTTTAAAGTAAGCCCCTGTGGAAACAACCACAGCCCGCTGGCACAGGAAGAACATGTGCAGGAACCTGACATATTTTGCAAATAGAAGCCATCAGAACTGCCAGCGGGCTGGATGTGCAGGGGAGAGGGTACAAGGTAGAGCAAGCGGTCGCACCAAACACCAGAATGGCCTTGGAGGGGACCACATGTGTGCTTAGGGAGAGGGGCGGCTAGTGGAGTGTGGAGCCCCAGGGCCTCAGTTTGGACAGAAGACCCTGCGTGGTGCCCACTTGCAACGTGGAGCTGGAAGGCAGACAAGCCATGCTTGAAGGGTATCACAGGAGTGGTCATCCTCAAGATGGAGGCAAAGTCCCAGCAATGGAGGAAATGGCCTTGCTCCCAAAGGAGGAGGCTGGCCAGGTCATGGCCTGTGGGAATCTTAGAACTCAAGAGGAACTGTTGGGAGAGGCAATTTCCTTTCTGACCTCTCTAGCCAAGAAATAGCTACAAGGTCAAGACCAATCATCCACTGCTGAAGTGGGTCCTCTGCAGGAAGGTCAGGGGTCAGCTTTACTCTCAACTCACCAAACCCCACACAGTCACAGATGGGAGTCTGGGCCAGCAGGATGGGCCCCCTCGAATAGCCTCTGACGTCATCCATGATCCTGCACAGGCCAACCCAGCTGGCGTTCACAGCATACAGTATGTGCGTGGGGGCGACATCAGCATGCGTGATCCGGAGCGCAACTGCACTGAAAGGGACCTGGAAAACAAGTGTGCAGCCCCTGCTCATTTCTACTTGGAAAGACTGTCTTAGATTTTCACCAGCTGACTTGCCATCTAGGTCTGCCAAACCGCCCACCAAAAAGTGTAACAGTTAAGTACTAAGGGGGGCTTGGCCATGACTGCCTGCTTTAACACAGAGACCCTAAGCCGCACAGAGCTTGTACACCAGCAACACCCACTAGCATCTAAACTGAATGCCTGGTACTTCCCTGCCCCAGGACAGGTGATGCAGGTGGACAACATCCTCATCAGATCAGAGGGAGGCTTTCAGCCAAGTAGGTGTGAAGCAGTTCCGAGAAGAGGCCTCCACACTTCCTCACCAACACGCAGTGGGTGCAGTGGGATGCACCACATTCCCATCACATTCCCTGTGCTCAGGATAAATGAGCAACATGTGATTCTCTGGGTAATTCCAAAATTATTTAGATTTCAAAAGTAGTCAGGTGCAGTGATGCACATCTGTAATCCCAGCGGCTAGGGAGGCTGAGGCAGGAGGATCCCAAGCTCAAATTCAGGCTCTACAACTTAGCGAGAGCCTATCTCAAAATAAAATATAAAAAAGGCTGGGGATGTGGCTCAGTGGTAAAGTGCCCCAGGTGTAACACCCAGGAACTCCCCAACAACAGTTAAGTGTAAAACAAAAAAGGGAGATAAAATGGGCAGGTTAAGTTTCAGACCATCTCCAAGCAAATAAATGACCACACAGAACCCATCCCACACACTGCCCGACTGCAGTGGAGAAGATACAGGAGCCGACCGGCTGCACCAGCAATACCTGTGTGACCTTGGGCTGGGCCTCACCTGGCTGCACTCAGACTTGGGAGCTGTGAAGAGGGGAAGGCAAGGGCATCTCTCACTCAGGCTATCAGGGAGTCAGTCATTCCATGGGAGGTGCCCTGCCAAGGACCTGGGCTTGACACCCAGCCCACACCTGCACCAGCCCACTGTGGGCAAGCTAATTCCAAGTCCCTGGGACTCGCCATCTGTAAAATCAGGACCCTAACAGGAGCATACACAGGCTCAGAGCAGAGCAGAAACGCTGCCCACAGCCCACACACAGTCACACACAGCTGACGCATGCAAGCGTGGGAACTGCCACTGGATTAGAAGAACACTGTAACAGGCACAGAACGTAAGTGCCCAGTACCACGCTGCCTGCCAAGGCCCGAGTGCCAGCTCCTTTTTAATTTTTATTCTTTTTAAGATAGAAGGAGAGAGTCAGAAAGAGAGAATCAATTTGTTTTTCATTTGGCCTTTATTTCTCCAACGTTTAGTTGTGTATGTGGTGCTGAAGTTTGAACCCAGGCCCTTGCATGCGCCAGGCAAGTGCTCCAACCACGGAGCCACCGCTCTGGCCTCCCTCCGACCCCGAGTGCCAGCACTGCTCATGCTGTTGGTCCTGTAGCCCACCTGCACCTTAATTTCATTTGTAAAACAGAAATAACTATAGAATCTGCACACAGGGTCACTCTGAGGACTGCATGAGTGAAGAGTTAAGGGGTTAGAAGGATGCCCAGCATGTAGGAAGCCATAAGAAAATGAAATAGACAAATTCCCCCAGGAGTTCCAAATACCTGATAGGGTGTTAGGCCATGTAAAGGACTAAGTGGTTTGGGCACTGGGGGCAGCAGTTGACAAAGATAACTCAACACTGCCAGTTCCCGAAAAATTCTGTTATGTGATTCCCTGAAAAGTAAAGGAGAACAAGGTGAGTGCCTCCCTGCACGCGCCGTCGACTCCACCTTCAAAGGTCGGCCTGATACAGCCCTGCTGAAAACACGAAGCCTCAGGCCTCTGCTGAAATCTAAACTCCCGGCAAAGGGAGCAGGAGGCCACTTCTGCATGTGTTCATTGGAAAAATAACCAGTTCTCAGTTAAGTGCAGGGCTGTGACAGATCTGAAAGCATTTCACTTCTGTGGTGTTGAGGACGGAACCCGACAGCCACCCAGGCTAGGCAAACACTCGACCACCAAGCCTCACCCTCCACTCAGATATGAAAAATTTCGGAGAATTTATCCTTCTAAGGAAGTGAGAACAAAACGCCACCTTCCACGGAAAGAAACACAACTCTTTCGCCAGATGATTTACTTACCTGTTTCTTGAAGTTTTTCTGAATGAAAACTCTGAATGAACACACACCAGCTTATGTCCAGTAAAGAGAATTGAACTCTCTTTATCTTCGTCAGCAAACTCCAAATTATCTGCAAGTTCTGGAAGTTTGAAGCCTCGACTCCTAACTTTGGACTTGCTTTTTGTATACAAGCCGTCCATGTCATCCACGTATTCTGGGGTGAGGTTGGCCATGTATTTGCTCTGGGAAGTGCGGAACTGAATGACGTGGGTGGGAGACAGCAACCGGATGAGGTCAATGAGCAGCAGCAGGCCTTCATCTGTGAGGAAGAGAGGAGATGATGTGAGCATGGCTGGGGACGAGAGGGGATCCTCACTCCAAACAGAAGCAGCTAGCCTAAGAAAGAAATCACCAGTCAGAAGATGGTCTGAAAAGCTCTGCTGGGCACACTGGTGCATGCCTGCAAGCAATTCAGGCAGCCGGGACAGGAAGACGGCAAGTTCAAGGTCAGCCTTAAGGGAGAGGCCTTCTCAAAATAAAAAATAAGGGCTGGGGACCTAGCTCAGCGGTATAGGGCCCCTGGGTTCAATTCCCAGTACTGCAGTACTTGGGGTGGGGTGGGGTGGAGAATCAAGAGGAAAAGGGCAAAAGTAAAAGGGCTGGGAGCAGAGGCATAGCTCAGTGGTGGAGCACCTGCTTGGCACTCAGGACTGATCCCCAGGACTGCAAACAAACAAAAACAGCAACAGACATTCCTCAAGCCAGCCAAACATCACCAATCAGCAGGAATGCAAATCAAAGCTGTGAGACATCTCTTTCTGGTCTGAAAGGCTCTTATCAGCAACAAAGCCAGGTGTGGTGGCCCATAGCTGTAATCCCAGCTACTCAGCTACTCAGCAAGCTGAGGCAGGAGGATCACAAGTTCAAGGTCATTTTGGGCAATTTAGTAATTCCCTGCCTCAAAATAAAAAATACAAAGGGCTGGTGGATGTGGGTCAGTGCTAGAGTATCCCTGTGTTCAATCCCTAGGCCAAAAGATATGTGCTGGTGGGGACACAGAGAAAAGGGAACCCTTAGACACAGTCAGTGGGAACGAAAATTACAATAGCTGCTGTGGAAAACATTATGGAGGTCCCTCAAAAAATAAAAATAGAACCACCACAGGACTCAGCAATCCCACCACTGAGTAGATATTAAAGGAACATCTGAACTGCCATGTCACGAGAGCCAGGACATGAAATCAACCTATGCGCCCAACAACAGACCAATGGATAGAGAGCAGGTGGAATGTGCAGTGGAATACCATTCAGCCATGAAAAGGCTAAAATGCTGTCATTTCTGATGAGGCCAGAACTGGACAACAGCATGTTAAGTGGAATCAACCAGGCACAGAAAGGCAAATACACGATTTCACTCATGCGGAATCTGAGAAAACTGATCGCAGAAAAGTTGACAAGGAGAGGAGGGGGAGGCAGGGATGGGGAAAAGTTCCTCAACAGGCACTAAGCTACATCAGACAGGACAAGTAAGTTCTGACACTTTACAAATGATAACAGCCTACCAAGTATTTCAAAAACGCTAGAAGAAAGAACACTATGGGGCTGGAGTGGTGGCTCAGCGGTTTCGGCGCTTGCCTGGCAAGCAGGAGGACCCGGGTTCAAACCCCAGCACCACATATACAACTAAGTGTTGGAGCAACCAAGGCCATGTGAAAAACTAAATGAAAGTTGTTCCTCTGTTTCTCTGTCTCTTTCACTGTCTCTCTCTCTCTCTCTCAGAAGAAGAAAGAGGAAGGAGGAAGGAGGAAGGAAGAGAAAGGAGGAAGGAGGAGGAGGAGAAGGAGAAGGAGGAGGAGGAGGAGGAGGAGGAGGAGGAGGAGGAGAAGAAGAATAAAGAAGAAGAAGAATAAAGAAGATTAAAATGTTTTCACCGTAACAACTAAATGCCAAGCATCCGGGGAGCCAGGTCCGCCAGCCTGGCCTGAGCACTACACAACTCGCATCCAAGCTGAGCGTCCCTGCACCCATGCACAGGTACCACCCTCACAGCCGCGCTCTCCCTGAGACGAGTGCAGGGCTTACCTGTCACCCAGCCCATGGTGTTGGCAATGAGGGGGCGCTCCCTCTTGTAGGAGCTGAGCACATACTTTACGATCTCCACGTAATTCTCACAGTTGTTCTCACAGGAGGGCTTCCCATAATACACCATCTTCTGTGGTGTCCTCTGGTGGGTGAAAGGTGGTCCTAGGAAGGTAAGTGGAGAGTAAGCTGGGCTGGGGACAGCTCGAGGAACACCCACGGCACACAACAGCAATCGCTGTCGTTCACTTTGAAGGTGGAACTTCCATCTTCCTGTCAAGACGGACTCACTCCCACATACACAGCCACCACCAGGAAGCCATGGCCGTTCGCTCAGCAACCAGCTGCTGCGCTGGCCCCAGTTACTGGGAAGCCCTGTGGACAAACAAGCCACCCCCACACCTTGAGGCTCCCACCTGAGCGGGGAGTGGAGACCTCTAACAATGCTGTTTCCCACAGGGTCTCCAACTTTCACAAAGCCCTGAGGCAGGCAGCGGCAAGAGCCCCATTTTTTTTTTTTTTTTTTAAAGAAAGAGAGGACAGTGAGAGAAAGAGAAAAGAGAGAAGCAATTTTTTTTTTTAAGAAGGATTGACTTTATTTTTTTTCCCACATTTATTAGAAGTATATTGCGATACAGGATACAGATGAGGGGGAAACATTGTCAAAACTGTAGCAATCAATGTGTATAAACTTTGTTAACCAGGGGTAATGCTAACACATAGATAAGCTACTATGGGTTTCATCTATTGCAGTTTCCCCCAGAAGAACTCATGTGTTAAATGGGTATCTAGTGTAG
>PVKS010002359.1:0-79201 GCA_004027875.1 Aplodontia rufa | reverse complement strand
AAGAGAAGCAATTTTTATTTGGTTTTCCATGTGACCTTCATTCCTCGGACACTTCACTGTGTACGTGGTGCTGGGGTTTGAACTCCTGTACTCGTGCATGCCAGGCAAGCACGGTAACCACTGAGCCACCGCTCCAGACCCAAGAGCTCTACTTTTAAATGAGAAAACTAAGGAGGAGATGGAGAGAACGAGGTCAGAGAGCTGGCAGACAGCCACACCGAACTTGGCCAGCCTGGCTCCAGAGCTCACCCTCCCAAGCAATGGTCCAGCCAGGCATGTCCTGACTCCTCTACCAGGGACAGGGAGCAAAGCCAATCAGGCCATCGCCAGCATAGCAACCATCAGCCTCGTGACCAGGATAGTCAGGGGGTGGGAGTGCAAGGCCACCTGGGACAGGGAGTTACATCAGTGTAGCCATGACACTGAGAGCTGGGACTTCAGGGTGAACCTTCCCTATAGGCTAGGGCCACTGAGGCCAGGGACCCAGGCAGTCCCAGTGAGGGACCATGAAGTCAGCAAAACGAACACATACAGGGACTGAGGACACATGTGAACACACTGAGAAGAATTGCACCAGGGTTCGTATCACTGGAGAAACAATTTACAAATAAATATACATTTTTTTTTAAAAAAAGAGAGAGAGGTACAGTGAGAAGAGACAGAAGGAGAAAATCAACGTTATTTAGCCTTTCATGTTGGAAACGTTATTTAGCTTTTGTTGGACCCTTCATTGTGTATGTGGTGCTGGGGGTATGAACCTGCATCCTTACAGATGCCAGGCAAGCACTGTAACTGCAGAGCCACTGCTCCAGCCCCAGAATTTACAAACATTAAAGGGATAACGCTAACTGGACACAATGGCACATGCCTGTAATCCTAGCAGCTTGGGAGGCTGAGGTAGGAGGATCAAAAGTTCAAAGTGAGCCTCAGCAACTTAGCCAGACCCTGTCTTAAAAAATATAAAAAGGGCTGGGGATGTGGCTCAGTGGTTAAGTACCCCTCAGTCCAATCCCTGGTTAAAAAAAAAAAAAAAAACAAAAAACCCAGGCCCAGCAGTACACACTTGTAAAGCCAGTGACTTGGAGGCTGAGAGAGGAGAATCATCAAGTTAGAAGTTGGCTTGGGCAATGTAGTGAGACCCTGTCTCAAAATAAAGAGTTGGGGGCATAGATCAGCAGTAGAAAGCCTTGAGTTGAGGTGGGGTGGAAGGGGTGAACATCAGGCTTCTCAGAGTCGGAAAATGAAATGCAAATACAGGAAGAGTGAAGACAAGAATGAACCCTGAGACAATGGATGCAAACTGGAGCGCTGGTGGAACTGTGGTTTAATCTACCTACAAATGAGCTGGAGAGGTGGTTAAGAGGTTACAGTACTTGCCTGGCACACACAAGGACGCAGGTTCAAACCCCAGCACCATGTACACAATGAAGTGTGGAGCAATGAAAGCCACATGAAGGGCTTAAAAAAAAAAATTGATTCCCTCTTATCTCTCATTGTCCCTCTTTCTCTTGGAAAAAAAATCTACTTACAGATACCGCAGACAACTCAGGAGCAGAGAGGGCTATGTGCATGTTTAATTCATATATGCGTATGATCTGCAGGCGCGCACACACTCATCTATAGAACTGTGATTGACATGTGCATGAACTGCAGGTGTGCGCACACGCAGCTATAGAGCTGTGACTGACATGTGCATGATGTACATGCATGCACCTATAGAGCTGTGTGATTGACGTGCATGATCTGCAGGCATGCACACATGCATCTGTAGAGCTGTGACTGACATGTGCATGAACCGCAGGTGTGCGCACATGCACCTATAGAGCTGACTGACATGTGCGTGATGTACATGCATGCACACATGCACCTATAGAGCTGTGTGATTGACATGCATGATCTGCAGGCATGCACACATGCATCTGTAGAGCTGTGACTGACATGTGCATGAACCGCAGGTGTGCGCACATGCATCTATAGAGCTGTGTGATTGACGTGCATGATGTGCAGGCATGCACACATGCATGTGTAGAGCTGTGTGATTGACGTGCATGATCTGCAGGTGCACACATGCACCTGTAGAGCTGTGTGATTGACACGTTCATGAACTACAGGTGTGCGCACATGCATCTATAGAGCTGTGATTGACATGTGCGTGATGTACATGCATGCACACATGCATCTATAGAGCTGTGTGATTGACGTGCATGATGTGCAGGCATGCACACATGCGTGTAGAGCTGTGTGATTGACGTGCATGATCTGCAGGCGTGCACACATGCACCTGTAGAGCTGTGTGATTGACACGTTCATGAACTACAGGTGTGCGCACATGCATCTGTAGAGCTGTGTGACTGACGTGCATGAATTGCAGGTGTGTACACAAGCATCCATAGAGCTGAGTGTGCTTGAAGTGTGTGATCTGCAGGCCTACACAAATGCATCTATAGAGCTGTGTGCACACATGCATCTACAGAGCCTTGGAAGGCTGCAATAATCTTAAAATTCAAGTAGGAGGACTCGTACTTCTTGTCCACGTACTTCTTTTTTTTTTTTTAAAGAGAGAAGGACAGTGTGAGAGAGAGAGAGAGACAGAGAGAATCAATTTTTATTGAGTTTTTCACATGGCTTTCATTGCTCTGACACTTAGTTGTGTACATGGGTTGCTGGGGTTTGAACCTGGGTACTTGCACATGCCGGGCAAGCGCCGTAACCACCGAGCTACCGCTCCAGTCCCAAGAGCAAAGAAACAAGTGAGACTGTCTTTACTTACAGTTGACATGGAAACACAATCATAACCTACCTTTCTTTCTTTTTTTTTAAAGAAAGGGACAAAAAAAATTAAAAAATTAAAAAATTAAAAAAAAAAAAGAAAGAAGGGACAGTGAGAGAGAGAGAGAAAAACAATTTTTATTTAATTTTTCTTGTGACTTTAGTTCCTTGGACACTTTGTTGTGTATATGGTGCTGGGGTTTGAACTCAGGGTTTGAACTCACTTGCACATGCCAGGTAAGCTCTGTAACCACCGAGCCACTGCTTCAGCCCCCAAACATAATCTTTATGTATAGAGAACCCACAAGACTCCACCAAATACCAGCAGAACTCATAAATGCATGCAGCGAAGCTGAGAGACACCGAATCCACATTTAATAAAAAACCAGTAGCTTTCCTATGTATTAAAATAAACCATCCAGGGCTAGAACAGTGGTGGCTCAGCAGTTACAGCACTTGCTTGGCATGAGCAAGTATGCAGGTTCAAACACACAATGAAATGCTGGAGCAACAAAAACCACATGAAAAACTGCATAAAATTGATTCTCTCCTTCTCTCTCTGTCCCTCTTCCTTTAAAATAAATAAATAAAATATACCATCTAGGGGCTGGAGTGGGTAGCTCAGCAGTTATGGAGCTTGACTGGCATGCGCAAGGACCCGGGTTTGAACCCCAGCATGATGTATACAACAAAGTGTTGGAGCAAAGAAAGCCACATGAAAACTAAATAAAGGGGCTGGAGCGGTGGCTCATTGGTTTCAGTGCTTGCCTGGCAAGCACGAGGACCCGGGTTCAAACCCAGCACCACATACACAATTAAGTGTTGGAGCAACTAAGGCCATGTGAAAAACTAAATAAAGTTGTTTCTCTCTCTCCCTCCCTCACTGTCCCTCTCTTTTTTTTTCAGGGGTAAGGACCGAACTCGGGGCCTTGCGCATGCTAGGCAAGCGCTCTGCCACTGAGCTAAATCCCCAACCCCCCTCTCTTTATGAATTAAAAAAAAAAAAAAAAAAGAAAATAAAAATAGAAATAAACTATCCAAGGGCCAGGTGTGGTGGTGATACCTATAATCCCAGTGACTTGGGAGGCTGAGGCAGGAGGACTGCAAGTTCAAGATCACTTCAGTAACTTAGTGAGGCCCTGAGCAATTAAGCAGGACCCTGCCTTAAAATAAAAACTAAAAAGGGTTGGGAATTAGTTGTTGGTTAAGCACCCCTGGGTTCAATCCCCAGTACCAAACCAAACCAAAACCAAAACCAAAAAAACATCCAGGGGCTGGGGACATGCTCAGTGGCAGCTGACTTTCCTAGCAGGCACAAGCCCTGGGCTCAATCCCCAGCACAAGAAAATAAAAAAATTTTTAAATGGGCAAAGGACTTGAACCAACTTCAAAACTAACCACAAAGTTAATGTAATTAAAGCAGTGTGGCACACAACATAAAGACAGGCAGAATGTTGAGGCCTAGAATAAACTCTCACAATAATTGTAGACTGGGGGCTGGGGAAAGGAGTCTTTTCAACAAATGGAGTAGGGGAAGTTAGACACACAGCATACACCATCAAGCTGGACCTGCTCCTTACACTACACACAAACATGAACTCTAAATATAACAGAGACCGAAACATGGAGTCAGAACTGTAACATTCTTAGAAAACAAAATCTTCATGATACTGGACTCGGCAACATCTAAACACCTTAGAAACAAACAACCCAATCACAAACTGGGCAATATTCGGGGTTGGGGATTTAGCTCAGTGGCAGAGCACTTGCATAGCATGTGCAAGGCCCGAGTTCGGTCCTCAGCCCTGAAAAAACAAACAAACAAACAAACAAACAAAAAACTGGGCAATATTCAAGGACTTGAACAGACACTTATTCAAAGATATACCAGCAGCCAATAAACACACAGAAGATTTTAAAAACAACCAAGAAGGGCAAGCTTAGCACCATCAGTCATTATGAAAATGCAACTCAAAACAAAAGCGAGATATACCTGCTAGGACTGCCACGCGCAAACACCAAGTGCCAACCTGGACAAGGACAGGCGACAGCCCTTGGCGACTGCTGGTGGGAACATAAAACTGTAAAAAAAAGTTTGGCATTTCTCAAAAAGTTAACATAAAACTACCCTGCGACAGAGCAATTCCACTTCTAGGTGTACATCTGAAGGGGCTGAAAGCAGAGACTCGACTAGATGCCCGTGTCCCGTGTGTATAACAGCACATTTCACAACAGGGAAACAACCCACCAGCTGAATGGAGAAACAACGGGAAACATGCATGATGGGATGATATTCAGGCACAAAAAGGAATTAGGGTTTTTTTTTTTTTTTTGGCTGGGTTTATTATTTGTTTTTTTGGAACTGGGGATTGAACCCAGGATGATGCGAATGCTATGCAAGCGCTTTGCCACTGAGCTACATCCCAGCCCAGGAATTAGGTTTTGATATATGCTACAGCGTGGACACACTGTGCCGGACACAAGGAGAAGCACTGCACGATTCCACTTAGAAAGAGTTCTCAGAATAGGCAAGGTCACAGGGACAGAAAGCAGAATATAAGCTACCAGAAGCTGAGGGATGAGGCAGGAAGCAGCTTGTGTTTAATGAGCACCGCACTTTATACTGGAATAATAAAAAAGTTTTACATAGTGGCTGGAGCATTGGCTGGCTCAGTGGTAAAAGCACTTGCCTGGCATGCACAAGGACCTGAGTTCAAACCCCAGTACAACGTACACAACAAAGTGTCACAGAAACAAAAACCTAATGGAAAAATAAACAAAACTGATTCTCATTCTCTCTCTCACATTCTCATTGTCCCTCTCTCTTTAAAAAAATAAAATAAGGAGCTGGAGCGGTGGCTCAGCGGTTTCGGCGCTTGCTTGGCAAGCATGAGGACCCGGGTTCAAACCCCAGCACCACGTACACAACTAAGTGTTGGAGCAACTAAGGCCATGTGAAAACTAAATAAAGTTGTTTCTCTCTTTCTAAAAAAAAAAAAAAATAAAATAAAAAATAAAATAAAATAAAGTCTATTAGGGCTGGAGTGGTGGCTCAGCGGTTGTGGTGCTTGCCTGGCACGCGTAAGTATATGGGTTCAAACCCCAGCACCACATATACAACTAAGTGTCACAGCAACAAAAGCCATGTGAAAAACTCAATAAAAGTGATTTTCGGGCTGGAGTGGTGGATCAGTGGTTATGGCGCTTGCCTGGCATGCGCAAGTACGCAAGTTCCATCCCCAGCACCACGTACAAAACAATATCTTGGAGGAACAGAAGTCACATGAAAAACTAAATAAAAATTGCTTCTCTTTCTCTCACTGTCCTTCTCTCTTAAAAATAAAAAGTTTTGTGCATAGAAGTGAGGGTTACATAACCGTGTGAATGGATTTAATGTCACCAAGTCATACTTACAAATGGCTAAGATGATGAATATATTCTGCGTATTCCATCATTAAATTAAAGCAACAAGGAATTCTATGCTGAATTCTGAACTAGAAGAAAGGCAGTGCTAGTTAGTGGCGGACTGTGAAGGAAACCTGTGGACTGGCAGCAGCTTTGCAAAACTGTTCACTTCTTCATTTGGAGACTTGTGGCAGGTCACACAGAAAGTCAACACTAGGCCAAGCTGTGCCTTTAATTTACATGAAGCAAGATAAGCAGCAATTCCACTTCTTAAAAGGAAACACTCCCTAGTGGGGGGATCGTGCCAAGCCCTGTGTGTGGTGGAGTGTGCTCACTTCCCCTAGTCTACAGTTTTTTTTGAGACAGAGAGAGAGGGAGAGAGGGAGAGGGGGAAAGAGAGAGAAAGAGAGAGAGAATATGAATCAATTTGATTCATTTACTCATATGGCTTTGTTTCCCCGACACTTGGTGGTGGGGTTTGAACCCGGGTCCTCATGCTTGCCAGGCAAGCGCTGACACCACTGAGCCACCGCTCCAGCCCTACACTGAGGTTTTGGTAGGTATCATTACTTTTGTATTTTATAAAACCAAGACATCGAACAGTTATGCAATACATACCCAGAACTGGTTCTGTAATATTAAGTAAAGAGATGCAACCAGGAGGAGTAAATTCTGTCTGTCCCAGGTCACATTCCAAATAGTCAACGCAGGAAATACTGAAAATGTTTAAAAAAAGAAAGAAAAAAAATCGTAACTGGCTTTACGCTGTGGAAAGGAGCATCACTGTCCACTCTCTGCAGCCTTTCAGGTGCAATACTCCAAAAGATGACCATTGAGCGCAGGCACGGCCCCAGTGACCTTCACAACAGGCACACCATGTGGCCTCTCCCACAATTTCACCTAACAACTATGCCCCCTTGAAATCTCTGGATCCCGAGACCCAGTGCCTTTGCTCCATCAGCCAGTCATCAAGAGCAGGGCAGTTCAGCCCCCACAGCATGGGCCACCACTGCATCCCCAGCAGCTAGCTGCGCATGGCCTTCCACACAATCCACCTGACAGCACGACACCATTCCAACAGATTCACCAACCAGACGAGGCCTAGGCCTAACCACGTGCTAAGTGAACAAGAATACTCTCACCTATTTAGTAGCTGGTTGATCAGGTATCGATTAAATGTCGACTTTCCAACATCCTGGGCACCACACACCAGAATGACAGGGCAGCCATCTGCTTCTTCTGGAGGAGAAATGAATATTGACCCCAGAATTAGTAGTCTCCTTCAGGACACGGATCATGAGCAATTCTCTGAGGCTTCGGAGGGCCACACCTGCATTATCAAAATGTACTACTCACCAGAAGAAACGCTGACTAACTCTTCTAGGGCTGACAGGGCACTCTCACTTAACTGAAGGCCTCTTTTTCTCTTCTCTCTTCTGATGCCAACAGACCTCAAGGCTAAAATTTCAGAACTAATCTTGCAAGTCAGATCCTGAAATTCAATAATTTAAACTTTAAGGAACGGTGAAAGCAACGTACATTTATTTCTTCATTTCTAAACTTAAAAGCTTCATACAGTTGTGAATCATAAAAGATAAATTTGGTCCCTCCCTTTCTCTCACCACCCAAAATCAAACCCATCAGCAAGTCCTATCAACTCTTCCTGAAGTCGTCCATCTCTGCAGAAGGCTCCCAAGAAAAGTGAAAGGGGTGGAACCTTAAGAATGATTGTCAGGGGCTGGAGTAGTGGCTTGGCAGTTATAGTGCTTGCTCAGCATGTCTGAGTACACAGGTTCAAACCCCAGCACCCACATACACAATTAAATGTCAGAGCAACGAAAGCCATGTGAAAAACTGAATAATAAAAATCAATTCTCTCCGTCTCTCTCTCTCTCTCTTACTGTCCTCTCTGGAGCGTGGCTTGGTGGTTACAGTGCTTGCCTGGCATGCACAAGGACTTGGGTTCAAACTCCAGCAGCATGTATGCAGCAAAGTGTCCGAAGAACTAAAGTCACATGAAAAACTAAATAAAAATTGCTTCTTTCTCTCTGTCCCGTCCCTTCTTTCTTTAAAAAAAAAAAAAAAAAAAAAAAAAGATTGTCAGGGGCTAGAGGAATTGGCTCGGCAGTTACAGTGCTAGTCTGGGAGGTGTGAGGATGCAGGTTCGAATCCAGTACCATGAACCCAATAAAGTGTTGGAGCAACGAAAGTCACATGAAAAACTAATAAAAGTGATTCTCTCTTTCTCTCCCACTTTCCCTCTCTCTCTTTAAAAAAAAAAAGATAAAGGTAACTAGATGCAGTGGCACATGCCTGTAATCCCAGTGACTCAGGAGGCTGACAGGAGGATTGCAAGTTCAAAACCAGCTTCATGAACTTAGTGATCCCCTGTCTCCAAAAACAAAACAAAAAAAACAAAAAAAAAAAGAAAGAAAAAAGAACAAAACAGACACAAACAGAGCAGCAGATGTGGAACACAGAGACATCCTCAGAGGAGAAACCTGGAGGAAAACAAGGAATGGAAGGGCATGCTATCCAAAGCCCACTGCATGTGAATATCTCCCCCAGCAGTTTAACAGCTCCCAGGACAGAGCACACAAAAGGAATGAGAAGCAGCCCAGTGGGAGGCTACCTAATAGTAGCACCAGCTTCTAGAAGACAGTGACTGAAAAACACCTGCCAAGGACTTCTCTCCCTAGTACTGGGCACTGAACCCAGGGGTGGCCCTCCCCAGTACTGGGGACTGAACCCAGGGGCGCCCCCTCCCTGCTACTGGGCACTGAACCCAGGGGTGGCCCTCCTCAGTATTGGGGACTGAAAACAGGGACGTCCCTCTCCCTGGTACTGGGGGCTGAACTGAGGGTGCCCCTCTCTCCTGGGTACTGGGCACTGAACCCAGGGGCACTCCACCACTTCTTTTGATGCAACAAATCTATACTCTGCTCAATTATCAGTCACTGAGGGCAAAATAAGAACATCTTATAAAATGAGCCATTCAAAGTGTATTAGTTGCTTTCTCTGAAAAAACAGCTCCAGAATGTCGACAGGAGTGGGCATGGCAGAGAGAGGGTGGAGCACAAAGAGCACAGGGAATGCAACGTGGTGTTTAAGTGCAGAGTGGGGTGGGGGCAAGCGAGCTGAATCAGTGGAAACCAGCGTCTGATCCTTGTTACTCAGAGCACTCGCTTCCAAGTTGCAAAGGCCTGGGAACACAGGAGCCCATGTCGTCCCTGCTAGCCCCAAGTGAGCTACTGGATTCTGCAGTGGATTAAAATATAACCAGAAGCCATGCAGTCCCACAGGGTGACAACTGAGCCTCAGCAACTCAGTGAGACCCTGGCACAAAATAAAAAGGGCTGGGATGTGGATCAGTGGTTAAGCGCCCTTGGTTTCAATCCTTGGTACCAAAAAAAAAAAAAAAAAAAAAAAAAAGAAAGAAAGAAAGAAAGAAGAAAAAAGTGAATGACTACAAAGGGTCATTCACTGTCCCACCAATTTGAAACCCTCAAACCTTCCTTGCCTACAGCCTGCTCCATACATGGTGACAACCTTCATCCCACTTCCCAGCTGTGGGAGATGATCAGAAGTGATCCGGGGGCCAAGCAGTGGCTCAGCAGTTATGACGCTTGCCTGGCATGCATGAGAATATGAGTTTGAACTGATTCTCTCTCACTGCCCCTCTCTCTAATGAAAGGAAGTGATCTTCAGTGTCTCTAGCCCTCCCCAGACAGGTCCTCCAGCTACCGTAAGGGAACTGACTGTTCCTAAGGCCACCAGATCCTCCCGGGGTGGACTCACTGACAGTCCCAGCGACTCTCCCCTCTTCAGGGTACCATCAGTTTTCCCTTTCCTCTGGATTGTTCCCGTCTGCCATGTACAAGCATGATTTTTTAAAATTCCATCTTCTTTGTTGTTTTTTTGTTCCAGGGACGGAATGCAGGAGTACTCTACCTGTGAACTACATCCCCACCCCTTTTTACTTTCTGAAGTTGGATCTTGCTAAGTTGACCAAGCTGGCCTTGAACTTGTGACCCTCTTGCCTCAGCCTCCTGAGTTTAAATTCCATGTCACAAAAACTTTCTTGATCATACTTACCCCTCTAACCATTGCTTCACTTCCTTCCTTCTCTTTATAGCAAAGTCCTTTACTACTAAACCCTAAAGTTCCAGTATTCCCAAGCTCTTGACCCTATTCCAATCAGGCTGTCCCTCTGCAATCCACTGAATCCACTCTTGTCCAGACCCTCCTTCTCTACCCAGTGCTCCCTTCTCAAGCCTCCCATCAGCAGGTGAATGTCTCCTTTAAAGACCTCTGACCCAGGGTCCTCTGACACCAGACCACTCCTTTCAGGCTCCTCTGCTGCTGCCTCATCTCTGCCTAGACCTTTGACCCTCTCCTTTCCATTCACATCAGTTCCCTACCTGTTACTACCCATCTCATGTTCTCAAGTATCCTCTCTGCTGCCTACTCCCAAATTTACAGCTCCCACCTCTTCCCTCAACTCCACCTCCCACTCCACTGCCCAGCTGACACGCCGACCAGAAGCTTAACAGGTATGAGTCAGCATGTCTAACCTGGCTCCTGTCGCAGTACCCCATCTCAGAAGCAACTTCATGCAGTCAGATGGTGAGGCCAACAAGCCTGGTCTATTCCATGATTCTTGTTTGTTTTGTTTTTGGTGTTGGGGATCAAACCTAGCCCTTCACGCATGCTAAGCACATGCTCTACCAATGAGCTACACTCCAGCCTCTGTGACTCTTCCTCTCACCTCACATCCTGTCTGTCCACTAATCCTGTAGATTAGGAATGATGAGATAGCTTAGTGGTAGAGCACTTGAGAGGACCTGGGTTCAACCCCCAGTACTAGAAAAAGAAAAAGGAAAAGAAAAAAAAATCTGTAAATTAGACTCAACCTTCTGGCTCATGGGAGACAGCTATAGCAATGGGACTTGACTTCAGCAAATTAATAATATAGCCAACAGAAATTTAGAGGTGTGGAAGAGATACGTAAGTACATTCAAACAGTTTTTTCATCATTTAGAGATTCACCATTTACCATTAACCAGCTACAATACGAACCGGTGGCCGCCTTTGCTGGGTAAGGAAACTGAGAAAGGGAGGAGATAATTTTCATGATGATCCTTTCTATACCAACTATTTTCCAACTACTGACACACATGACATTCTGTAGTGTCTACCACACTAACAGGATAGACAAACGTATCTTCCAGGAGTGCATTCTACACAGTCATTTGATATGACCACTTTGGTGCAAATAATTAGCAACTCTGGACAAACTAGTTTTACCTCTTGCGTGAAAATGCAAGATAAACCTGGATAGCTGGTTAGGAAGTTTACAATGGGAGTTTTCAGACGTTCCAGCATCACGATGGAACACAGGGGAGAAAAATTCTTCATCGACCAACATCTGTCCTCTGTAAAAAGAAAAACAAACCAACTTAGAAGTAGCAATTTAGCTAAATTCTATGCTATGGATGCCATCTCCTCAACTAAACTGCTGAAATTATGCTTGAGAGCCTTTTCCAGGCCACATTTCATAGTAGGGACATATCAAAGTCAATCCAGGGGCTGGAGCGGATCCAGCACTTGCCTGGCATGCGCAAGGACGCTGGTTCAAATCCCAGCACCACAATAAAGTGTCAGAGCAACGAGGGCCACATGAAAAACCAGATAAAACTTGATGCTGTCTCTCTCTCTCTCACACACACTATCTCTTTAAAAACAAACAAAAAAACATCAATCCAGGTTTGCCACATACTGGTTTCACGGCCTTGGCAACTTATACTGTGTGGAAAATCATGAAAATAACAATACTTTAATTTCTTTAATTTTCAGGACTCTTGTTAAGGATTAAAGTGTTCAGCACAATATGTAGAGCACAGTACGCATTAAAAATTATCAGCTTGGGGGGTTGGAGTGGTGGCTCAGCGGTTATGGCGCTTGCCTGGCATGCGCAAGTACACGGATTCAAACTCCAGCACCCATATACACAACTAAGTGTCAGAGCAATGAAAGCCATGTGAAAACTCAATAAAAATTGATTCTGTCTCTCTCTCACTGTCCTTCTATTAAAAAAAAAAAAAAATCAGCTTGGGGGTTGGAGCGGTGGCTCAGCGGTTAGGGCACTTGTCTGGCATGCATGAATACCTGAGTTCAAACCCCAGCACCATGTACAAAACTAAATGTCGGAGCAATGAAGGCCACATGAAAAACTAAACAAAAATTGATTCTGTCTCTCTCTCCTTTAAAAAAAAAAAAAGCCTGGGGCTGGAGTGATTGCTCAGTGGTTAGGGCACTTGCCTGGCGTGCACAAGGACACTGGTTCAAACCCCAGCACCATTATGAAGCGTTGTAGCAAGGAAAGCCATATGAAAAACTAAATAAAATTGATTCTCTCTCTCCCTGTCCTTCTCTCTTAAAAATAGAAAAATATATTAGCTTTATGATAGCAGGATCTCAGTAAATTGCCCATTCTTTTCATTACCCAGGTTAAGATGAGACTTGAGCAAATTCCGGGCTTCCCTTCTGATCTCCTTCTTGCTTTTCTCAGGCATGGAGTAACGGACTGCATTAATGGTGAGGTAAGCATGGGTATAGGCAGAGAAGATATCTTGGGCAGGCTGGCCTTGGCTGATGGTAAAACCAAACACTTCCACCTGGCCATACAGGCAGGTCAAACGACAGATCCCACTAAAAGTAAGACACTAGCGGGTAGGAAAAAGGCAGAAATAACATTACAGATCTTGTTACTAATAGCGGAAAATTCTAAAAATTTAACTTGATATTCATATATCAAAAGGCAGTCAATATCCAGGCAAAGGCCACGTTGTATCAGATGACCAACACACGCTTTATGTTTTTAATCTAAGATCGCACCCCACGCAGCTCCAAAGAAAGCCTCCAAAGAAAGCACGTGGGGCACGGAGGGTGCCAAGATCCAGCTGTGCTGTGGTCAGGATTCAGACTCTATCAACCCATCCTCACCATGGCCCTTTGCTTGGCAAGTCTCTGGCGTTCCGGGGTTTTCACCTCCCCGCAGCATCAGAAGGGAATCTCCCAGAGCAGCCTAAGCGCCAGGCTGCTCGAGTGGTTCCCAGCTCTGCCCCCTCTTCTGCATAACTTTGGGCAAGTCACGGGCTCCATGGTGCGGAATCGTACGCAGACGGCGGTAAAGTTGCAGACAGGGCCTAGAGTGTTAAACGGGTTCGACCGGGCACCTGACACCCGACATCCCGACACCGTAGGCGGGGAGCTCAGCGGCAGGCCGTGGCCCCGCTGCGCGGACGCGCGGGTTCTACCGGGAGGGAGGCGCCACTCACCTGCTCCACCGGCATCAGCAGCAGCGCACGGCCCGGGCCCAGCTGCCGCACCAACACGGGCGGGAGCTTCCGGCGGCCGCTAGCGGGGGCGGGTTGGGGTTTCGAGGCCGGGTCGCGGTCAGGGTCCGCGGCCTTGGGCCTCCGCACCGCCGCCGCGCACAAGCCCTGGCCCGCAACCGGCCGCCAGTCCGCGCCCGCCGCCTGGGCTTGCAGCAGCCGCCGCCGCAGGCGCCTCCGACTGCGCCAGCGCAGCGACCGGAGCCGGCAGCGGGACCGGCGGCTCAGCATGAGCTGGGGCCGAGCCTTGCGGACCCGCAGCCACGTGGAGCGGCAGAAGCCGCGCCGCAATAGCAGCAAGGAGTCCGCCATGCTGCGCGTCCGGCGCTCGCCGCACGAAAATCTCGCGCGACCCAGTTGCTCCGCCCCTAGCCCTCGGCTCTGTGGCAAGAGCGGCCTCTAGGTTGCCTGTCGCCCTCTCCTGGCGGCCTCCGGTAACACACGAGGGTGTCCCAAGGGCCCCGGACAGGCGGCGACTGGCCTAGGGTTCTCTGAGGTCCCACTGTGGGCCCCATTTACATTATGCAAAAGTCTCACTCTGGCCGGCTGGAGAGGGAAAGCCAGAAACCCCAGGTCCAACCACAGGGCCTCCTCTCCGGAAATCCACCTGGGATTTATTTTTCCTGCAGAAAAACTCCAGGATTGGCATTTTAAACAAAATCGGTCTATTTGCATACCTTCCGTTTGCATGCATTTGTCTTTCCGCTGAAGGGACCAAACCTGGGTAAGAAAGCTATAAACTCTGATGATTCGCTCACAGATTCAGGGTCAGAAAACGGAACTGGGGATGTGGATGTCAACTCAAAGCCATGTCTCATTCAGTTAGCTGAAACCCAGGTGAAAGATTGTAAAACCTGCTGCTTGTCAGCCCAGTGGTGCACGCCTGTAGTCCCAATTTCTGGAGAGGCTAAGGCAGGAGAATCATTTGAGCCCAGGAGCTGCAGGCCAGCCTAGACAGCAGAACAAGACCCTGTCTCCAGCAAAGCGTGGTGGCAGTTACCTGAAATCCCAGCGACTTGGGAGGCTGAGGCAAAGGATCTCAAGTCCAAGTCCAGTCTCAGCAACTTAGAGAAGCAATATAGTGAGATCCATCACAAAAGAAAAAATTACAGAGCTGGGGATGTAGCTCAGTGGTAAAGCACCCCTGGGTTCAATCCCCAGTTCCAAAAAACCAAACCCAAGCCAAAACAAAATAACTCACTGATAGAAGCCCACTGCACTCTGCCCTTCAGAGCACCCAGGAGAACTATGTCCCAGCCTTCCTGCCACCCAAAATGCCAGTGCTGCCTTCCTGAACCAGGTGAAGCCACAGGCACCCGAGCAAGGACAAAACCCACAACCACCCAGGGGAGGGATCACTGCAGGCTGCCTTGTTTGCATCCATGCCCTGGCCCTGCCCAGTTCCTGAGTGAGACCGCAGGCCCGGAAGGCCATGAGAAGCAGCCCAGCTCCTGCAACTGGGCTCCAGTCCCACCCCTTTCAGGAGCATCAACTTGTGAAGTACCTGGGCAGCTGCCATTGTTTCTATTTAAGGCCAGCCTTGTCAGAGGCTGCTTCTTGCCATGCTGGGCACGGGGGCATCTGGCCAGCATGTTACCTTGGGCGGCTCACCTGGCCATCCTGCAGCTCTCCATCGCCTGTTGCTGGGCTTTCAACTGCCACAAGATGAGATCTTCCCCTGAGTTCAGCCTGCCGGGGGATTACCTCCTTGCAGGCCTGTTCCCTCTCCATGGTAACTGTCAACAGGTGAGACTCAGACCCCAGGTGACTCTCTGTGACAGGTAAGTGAGGGCTAGCAGAGCTGTCACTTAGTGGGACCTGTGTGTGCAGAGCCCCTCTGCCTGCTTCTGGGCTACTCCTTGAGCTCCCGTCCCTGGTCCCTCCCTCCCACCCGACATTGTAAGTGCTGGCTAGATCCCAGATGCTTCTGCCAGCTTCTACTCTGTGACATATTGTGTTGTCCTTGCTGTTGGATGCACCTTGTGCAAACTCCATTCAAGCCATTTCCTGACTTTTCTCCCAGAGGGCAAGTGTGGTTCCCTACGGGTGGGAAAGGAGGCCGGGGCTTCGTGGAGCTCTTGGTCTAGATGGAGAATATTGCTGCTTCTCCCTGAAGGAGACAGCTGCTTGTGGACTATCTGCGGAGGCTGGAGAACACCATCAGGCCCAGTCGCAGGATGCCTGTCCTTGAAACATGCCAGACTGTTAGCCCAGGATGAAGGTTCTGAAATGTGGACCAGGTCAAAAGTTGCAGATCTGAGCCTAGGAAAAGAAAGCTTAGACTGGTAGAGAGGCTTGGGGGAGGACATGAGAAAAGTGGCTTCAGGCTAGGCATGGTGGCACACACCTGTCATCCCAGTGACTCAGGAGGCTGAGGCAGGAGGATTGCAACTTTGAGACCAACCTCGGTAACTTAGCGAGGCCCCAAGCAACTTAGCAAGGCCCCAAGCAACTTAGCAAGACCCTGTCTCAAAATAAAATATAAAAAGGGCTGGAGATGTGGCCCAGAGGTTAAGCGCCCCTGGGTTTAATCCTTGGTTGGTACCAAAAAAAAAAAAAAAAAAAAAAAAAAAAAAGAGAGAGAGAGAGAGAAGAAAGAAAGAAAACTGGCTTCACAAAACTGAAGGACTCCGGGTGCAGGAAGCACTGGGTTTCCTCTGAGGGGTCAGGACAGAATGATGGAAGTGATGGAGGAACCGTCTAACAGGTCAAGATGTTAGCGAGCAGAGCATCTAATGTGCTTTCCAAGCAGGGCTGCATCACGTCCCCAGTTCACCCTTGTTGTGACAGCAGTTCCCAGAGTGCGGGCCTGGTCACACAGGCAGAACGTTCATAGGGCCCAGTGAGAAGCCCTGGCTAACCAGGTGAAGCAGGCCAGGTGTTATTTTCCCGTGTCCGTTTGTCCAGGTTAGCACAAAGTTGCTTGGTGAAACACCAGGTTAGGTGTTGCTGTGAAGATTTTTTTTTTTTTAGGAAGGGGACTGTGAGAGAGACACAGAGAGAATCAACTTTTATTTAGTTTTTCACATGGCTTTTCATTGTTGTGTACGTGGCGCTGGGGTTTGAATTCGCATACTTGCGCATGCCAGGCAAGCGCTGTAACCACTGAGCCACCGCTCCAGCCCAACTGTGAAGATTTTTCAGATGCGTTAACAGTTATTTTTTATTTTTATTTTTTAAAAGAGAGAGGGACAGTGAGAGAGATAGAGAAAGAGAGAAACAATTTTATTTAGTTTTTCACATGGCCTTAGTTGTTCCAACACTTAGTTGTGTACGTGGTGCTGGGGTTTGAACCCGGGTCCTCGTGCTTGCCAGGCAAGCGCTGAAACTGCTGAGCCACCACTCCAGCCCATGATTAACATTTAAATCAATAAACTGAGGCTGGATCGGTAGCTCAGTGGTTAAAGTGCTTGCGTGGCATGTCTGAGGACCCAACTTCAAACTCCAGCACCATGCACACAACTAAGTGTTGGAGAAATGAAATGAAGGCCAGATGAAAAAATAAAATTGATTCTCTCTCGCTTTCTCTCTCTTTAAAAAAAACCAATAGACTGAATATATCCAGGTATGGGGCACATGCCTGTAATCCAAGCTACTTGGGAGACTGAGGCAGGAGGATTGTGACTTCAAGGACAGCCTGGGCAACTGAGCAATACCTTTTCTCAAAATAAAATTTTTGGAAAAGGCGAGTAAGAGATGTAGCTCAGAGGGAGAGCACTTGCCTAGCCTGGGCAAGGCCCTGGGTTCCATCCCCAGTATGGAAAAAAAAAATAGGCTGAGTATGGGACTGGAGTGGTGGCTCAGTGGTTTGAACTCTCGCCTGGCATGCACAAGGACCTGGGTTCAAATCACAGCATCATATATACAACTAAGTGTTGGAAAAACAAAGACCTGATGAAAAAATAAATAAAATTGATTCCCTCTCTCTCTCTGTTAAAAAAAAAAGACTGAGTAGAGGAAATGACCTTCCAAAATGTGGGTAGGCCTCCTCATTTAATCAGTTGAAGACCTTAAAGAGTCCTAGAAAAGAAGGGAATTCTGCTACTCTGATTTTTTTTTTAAGAGAGAGGGGCCAGTGAGAGAGAAAAGAGATTCAATTTTATTTAATTTTTCATGTGGCTTTCATTGCTCCCACAGTTTGTTATGTACATGCTATTCCTGCTCAGCCGCCGCTCCAGCCTGGACTTCTGATGTTCATGTACTTACCCATACCCAAGGTGGTGTGGTGTATGGCACTTCTCCAACTTGGGTTTTGTTTGTGTGTTTGTTTGGTACCAGGGATGGAATCCAGCAGCACTTTAACCCGCTGAGCAACATCCCAAGCCTTTTTAAATTTATTTATTGGTAGTGGGGATTGAACCCAGGGGAACCTAACCACTAAGTCACCCCCCACCAGCCCTTATTTTGTGTTTTGAGACAAGATCTCACCAAGTTACTCAGGGCCTCACTAAGTCGCTAAGGCTGCTGTTGAATTGCAATCCTCCCAATCCTCCCACCTCAGCCACCCGAGCCCCTGGATTACAGGCATGCACCACCACGCCCAGCCCATTTCTCCAACTGTGCCTTACCTCTCCCAAGGCCCCGTTACGACTCCTGAGCTGCGGATGTTCCTGGCCCAGGCTGCATCCAGGAATGCAGTCGTCTCCGAGGGACCTCGACCTTCTCAGCTCTCACTATGCTTTCCCTGCAGGCCTGACAGCTTCAATGGCCATGGCTACCACCTCTTCCAGGCCATGAGGTTTGGAGTTGAGGAGATAAACAACTCCACGACCCTGCTGCCTAATGTCACCCTGGGGTATGAGCTGTTTGATGTGTGCTCAGAGTCGGCCAACATGTATGCCACATTGAACACGCTTTCCCTGCCGGGGACGTACCACATCAAGATACAAGGAAACTTTTCCCACTACTCACCCAAGGTGATGGCGATCATTGGGCCCGAGAACACCAATCAAGCTGTCACCACTGCCGCTGTGCTGAGCCCCTTCCTGGTGCCCCTGGTAAGCTGGGGTCTCCGTGGGTTTCCATGTCCTTCTGGCAAGTCCAGCATGGGCTGGGGCACAGGGGCAGAAGCTGCTGTGCCCTCTAAGGCTAGTCTGGCCCCTGGGATCTCTCTGTGCCACACTGCAGGGGCCTCTGCTTGCCTCCTTCTGCAGGGGCTGCCTCCAGACCTCCCTGTCAGCCCCTTCTGGAACCCATTCCCCTTGGGAACTGCTGCCATTCACTCAGCCTCTGTGCTCCACAGCCCACCCTCCGTCCAAAGCCTCTGCCACCTTCATTCATAGCCAAACGCCTTCCCTTCCCCTCCACAACCTCACAGCTCCTCTGCCTTACCTTCCTCCCTTCCCTCCTGGCTCAGAGGTGGGTGCCTCCTACATGCTGAGGGCAGCCCTGTCCCTGTGCCCAGCTGCACCCTGCCTCTTGCCTTTGCCTCTCCTGCTCAGGACTGTTCACCCTCCCTCCCTGGTCTCTAAGGGCCCTTTCTGTCCCTTCCCACTAGACCTCATGCCCAGCGGGCTCCCTCACCTGTCCACGCTCTCCCGCGCTCGCTGCTTGTGGCCCAGTACTCTGCCCCTACCGCGGCGGCTCTTGCCACTTCCAATTCCAGTGAGCACCCACTGCCACCGATGTCCCCACTTCAAGCACCAGCAGGTTCCACACTGAATGCCTCTCCCCACAAAAGACTGTCCCTCCTGTAGCTCCAGCCCTGGCCCAGTTTGTGCTAGAGCCATCACGTCCCCCAAGGCCAAGAGCTCATTAGGGCACCTCCTGCCCTGCTGCCCACCTTCAGCCATCGCCGTGGCTTCTCCTCTTCCTTCTCAATGCCACCACAGCCTTCATGCAGCCACCAGCACCCCTCGTCTAGATGATGCCATCAGACTCCCGAGGGGCTCCCTGACACGTTTTGCACCTTTTCTCACATGTTCCTCGCCGAAATTAGATATATCCCTCAAACACAAGTGTGGCACGTCATTTCTCAGGGTGTCCCCAAGGCCTCGCGAATGAAGACCAAGTCCTGAGATCAAGAGTGAGGGCCTTCTGCCCTGCCTTACTCATGTGTAGGAGCTCTGGCCAGGCAGGAGCCGCTGTTGGTGCCCACAGGCGATACCACCTCACTCTCGCAGGCAGACTTCTCCCCTTTGCTCAGGTCCTCACTCCTGTCCAGCACCCTGCTTCCCAGTGGAGCCTCGAGCTGGTCCTCAGACACATGCACAGTTCTCCTGTCCTCCCTCTCCACGCCCCACACCCAGCACAGGCTGGCAGCAGGGACTCATTTGAGGTCAGTGCCGCTGACCTTGCTGAATGGGACCCCCCCCCCCCACAGATCAGCTACCAGGCCAGCAGCATGGTGCTCAGTGAGAAGTGGCAGTATCCCTCTTTTCTGCGGACCATCCCCAGTGACAAGCACCAGGTGGAGATTATGGTGCTGCTGCTGAAGAGTTTCGGGTGGGTCTGGATCTCTCTGGTTGGCAGCTATGGTGACTATGGGGAGCAGGGCATCCAGGCACTGGAGGACCTGGCCACGCGGCGGGGCATCTGCATTGCCTACAAGGGCATTGTGCCTTTCTCTGCCCAAGAGGGTGACGAGGGAATGCAGGGCATGATGCGCCGCCTGGTCCTCGCCAGAACGACGGTGGTGGTGGTGTTCTCCAGCCGGCAGCTGGCTAGAGTATTCTTCAAGTCTGTGGTGCTGGCCAACCTCACTGGCAGGGTGTGGATCGCCTCAGAAGACTGGGCCATCTCCACACACATCACCAACGTACCTGGGATCCAGGGCATCGGGACAGTGCTGGGTGTGTCCATCCAGCAGAGGCTTGTCCCCGGCTTGAAGGAGTTTGAAGAGGCCTATGCCTGGGCTGACAAGGGGGTTCCCAAGCCCTGTTCCTCGGACTCCCACTGCAACACCAATCAGCTCTGCAGTGAGTGCCAAACTTTCACGGAATACATGATGCCCAAGCTTGGGGTCTTCTCCATGAGTTCAGCCTACAATGTGTACCAGGCAGTGTATGCTGTGGCCCACGGCCTCCACCAGCTCCTGGGCTGTGCCTCTGGAACTTGTTCCAGGCGCCAAGTCTACCCCTGGCAGGTAAGAGCCCAGCACCAAGCTCCCTGGATCAGGGAGAAGAGCCAATCCTGAGACAAGCAGAGTGGGCATGGTTGGTCACCCTAAAACCAGTGACTTGAGGGACAGTTTTCCCTTAGGCAATCCTTCTCCTCTCTGAACCTTGTTTTATCCCACTCACCATACCCCACAAATGAAAAGGGCTAAAAAAAAATCTCTGTAAAGGAGTGCTTTGCTGGAGACCACCTCTAAGAAGGCTGGTGGGACAGGGGCTCTGAGGAAGCGGGCGTCAGCATTTGTGGGCCAAAATCACTGAGATTGGAAGCCCAAGAAAGCCCTGGCACTTGTTCCTGGCAGTTTGGGTCTGGTGTGTCTGCAGGAGCTTCAAGATGTCTGTCTGTTTTAGCTTCTGGAGCAGATGTATAAGGTGAATTTCCTCTTACACAAGGACATTGTGACATTTGATGAGAACGGGGACCCTCCCAGTGGCTATAACATCATTGCCTGGGATTGGATTGGGCCCAAGTGGACCTTCACAGTCCTTGGCTCCTTTACATGGTCTTCAGTTCAGCTGGACATAAATAAGACCAATATCCACTGGCATGGAAAGGACAACCAGGTAATGGGGATGTGGTCACTCGCCAGGTGACTGCTCTATGGCATCTAGGAGTGTGGGAGTGATGCTTTCCCAGGGCAGGGAGGGGACCCCTGTTACCAGGAGGCCATCAATCTACCCAGCCCTGCCAGGGACACGAGCTCCACATGCTGCTAGAAAACAGAGCCCTGTTGGATGTTGTTGGCTTGTACAGCCTGGGAGCCATCCCTAGGGCAGAGGCAGAGAGATTCTGTTTTCTATTCCGCATTGGGCTGTCCTTTGACTTGGGCCCCTCCATGCTGCTTGGCTTCTTGTAGGTACCTACATCTGTGTGTACCAAAGACTGCATTGAAGGGCACCATCGGGTGGTCGTGAGTTTCCACCATTGTTGCTTCGAGTGTGTGCCCTGTGAGGCTGGGACCTTCCTCAACGAGAGTGGTGAGTGACCAGCACTGCAGGAGCTGCACAGCAGGTGGAAGGCCCTCTCCCAGGCCCAGTGTGTACACTTCAGCCCCAGGACAGCCACTGGGCTGCCACTTAGGTGCAGGTTGGTGGACACCTACCACCAGATTGAATCTCAATCAAGCAGACAGAAATAACAAGGTGACACTTTTTTTTTTAAAGAGAGAGGGACAGAGAGAAAGACAGAATCAATTTTAGTTTTTCATGCGGCTTTCGTTGCTCACTTTGTTGTGTACATGGTGCTGGGGTTTGAACTGTGTACTTGTGCATGCCAGGCACACGCCAAAACCAATGAGCCACTGCTCCAGCCCCCTGCAGACACTTGTTGAGTTCGACCTCTCCATTCAAGTGGATGTAGCTACTGTTCCCTTTGTGCTCTCCCATCGTGTCTACGTGAACTCCTTTCTGTTGTGCCTGCTGAACACAGCCGGCACCTGGATATTTGGCCCGATGCAGGTGGTAGCATGTCTGCTGCAGAAAGAGCCAGCACATCCCACCCAGTGACACAAGATGGAGGCCAGACAGTAACTAAGGTAGCAAGGCTCAGCCCAGAGCTGGACTCCAGGGGCCACCTTCTTTACTTTTACTATCTCTGTAGGGATGGGACATTATGTCTTTTGACCTGAGAGAGTCAGGACTCAAATCATGAAGCAGGAGCCCAGGAAGGTGGATGGAGAGAGAGGAATGGGTGGTTCCTTTGGAGCTGGCCGCTCTCGCTGGACCACAGCCTCACTGATACGGGGCAGATCTATCACCGTTAGGCCCTCTTGGTTTTCAGACCCCTTTTTGGATCATGAGTCATACAGTACTTACCCATATGACTCCTAGTCTGTAAGCGACACAGGCACTTTGAGGAAACACTTGGCTTCAGGCTGCATCCCAGGCTCTCCTGCCACTGCCCCCATTCACAATGCCTCAAAGAGCCAGGCTGCTGTGGTGCTGTCTCCCAGCATCTTGCAGACCCGCAAGCCTCCCTTCCCCATTCCTACTCTGTCCACCTGGCTCTCAGGAACCATCTTTGCTTTCTCTTTCAGACCTCAACAGCTGCCAGCCATGTGGGAAAGAAGAGTGGGCACCTGAGGGGAGCCAGACCTGCTTCCCACGCACTGTGGTTGTCTTGACTTGGGAGGAGCCCCTGTCTTGGGTGCTGCTAACAGCTAATACACTACTGCTGCTGCTGCTGCTTGGGACTACTGGCCTGTTTGCCTGGCACCTAGATACCCCTGTGGTGAGGTCAGCTGGAGGTAGGCTGTGCTTCCTCATGCTGGGCTCCCTGGCAGGCGGCAGCTGCAGCCTCTATGGCTTCTTTGGGGAGCCCACGCTGCCCACCTGCTTGCTGCGCCAGGCCCTCTTTCATCTGGGTTTTGCCATCTTCCTATCCTGCCTGACAGTTCGCTCCTTCCAACTGGTCATCATATTCAAGTTTTCCACCAAGGTACCCAGGTTCTACCGCGCTTGGGTCCAAAATCATGGTGCTGGCCTGTTTGTGACGCTCAGCTCAGTGGCCCAGCTGCTCATCTGCCTAACCTGGCTTGTGGTGTGGACCCCACTGCCCACCAGGGAATATCAGCGCTTTCCCCAGCTGGTGATGCTTGAGTGCACAGAGAGCAACTCGCCGGGCTTCCTGCTGGCTTTCAGCTACAATGGCCTCCTCTCCGTCAGCGCCTTTGTCTGCAGCTATCTGGGCAAGGACCTGCCAGAAAACTACAACGAGGCCAAATGTGTCACCTTCAGCCAACTCCTCAACTTCGTATCCTGGGTCACTTTCTTCACCGTGTCCAGCGTCTACGAGGGCAAGTACCTGCTCACGGTCAATGTGCTGGCCTTGCTGACCAACCTGAGCAGCGGCTTCAGCGGTTATTTCCTCCCCAAGTGCTTCGTGATCCTCTGTCGCCCTGACCTCAACAACACTGAGCACTTCCAGGCCTCCATCCAGGACTACACGAGGCGCTGCGGCTCCAGCTGACCAGTGGGTCAGGCGGGGCCAGCGAGGGCAAGGCGGGGCGGGCTGTCAACCTGTCCCGCCCTAAGGGTTGAAGGTCAAATTGGGGGGAGGGCCTGGAGTGTCCGGGAGGTCTTTGGGCGCCACAGTTTTGGCCTGCGGTGTGTAAGCGTGCGGGCAAGCACAGCCCCGACTCCGGGCTGCCAATAAAGAGGTGAAAGGCGAGCTGGCTTCTCGCGGACCGGTGCTGTCGGGACAGGGTGGGGCCTCGCCTTTCCGTCAGCGCGCAGAGCGGCTGGGCGCCCAGCGTGGCGTTGCTAAGCAACTGCGGAAGGTGGGCCAGGTCCCGGAAAACTAGAGTGGACCACGCCCCCCACGCCCATTGGCCGTCCTCAGTGGCCACGCCCCAGGGCTGTGGCTGGAAGCCCTACGCCTTTGAGTCGACTCTCCCTGGTCGGCGCGTCCTGACGTCACGTCCGGCGCGGCGTCGGCGGCGTCGGCGGCCGGTGGGCAGGGCACGTCGGGCCGGAGCAGTTGGTCTGGGCGGTGGAAGGGAAGAGACGGAAGTGGGGCCGGTGCAGCGGGCGCAGGGCGGACCGGCTCGGGTGAGGAGGGCACGGGGCACGGGAGGGGAACTGCGGGCCGCCGTAGTCGCCGACCCGAGTGTGGCCGCAGGAGCCTTTAGCCCGCCGCTCGGACCTGCGGGTGCGGCGTGGGCTCCGCTCACCTGTGCACGGCCCCCGCCGTCCCCGGCTCGGAGTCCTGTGGCTGAGTCCGGTTGATCAGTTCACGCTCATCTCCCGCCCCTTCTCTTAAACTTGGATTCTTCCCAGCGGTAGCCCTTCACCACCCCGCCATGCCCTGAACCATCCTCGGGCCAATCCAGCGTGACCCGGATCCCCGGGAGGCTGTCAGTCCCTTCCTGCCCTCCGCGTGCACCCTTTTACCTTGACCCTGCCTCGTTTCCTGAGAAGTGTGTTTGAGTAGAGTCCAACCTCCCTTTTCGATCAAATCCAGGGGCTTTCTCTTGCTTATTCTCGGTAGCCCGGGTGTCACTTCTGCCTTCTCCCCTTCAGACCATGGATGGCTCCTTCGTTCAGCACAGTGTGAGGGTTCTGCAGGAGCTCAACAAGCAGCGGGAGAAGGGCCAGTACTGCGATGCCACCCTGGACGTGGGGGGCCTGGTGTTCAAGGCACACTGGAGTGTCCTTGCCTGTTGCAGCCACTTCTTCCAGAGCCTCTATGGGGATGGCTCAGGGGGCAGTGTTGTCCTCCCTTCTGGCTTCTCTGAAATCTTTGGCCTCCTGTTGGACTTTTTTTACACTGGTCACCTCGCCCTCACCTCAGGGAACCGGGATCAAGTGCTCCTGGCAGCCAGGGAGTTGCGAGTGCCAGAGGCTGTGGAGCTGTGCCAGAGCTTCCAGCCCAAAACTTCAGTGAGACAGGCACCAGGTGGCCAGAGTGACCTGGGGAAACCTGCCTCTCAGGATGTGAACAGCCACCTCAAGGAGCCAGCAGACTTGGAGGAAGAGGAGATTACAAGGACTTTGGGCCTAGTCCCCAGGGATCAGGAGCCTAGAGGCAGTTGCAGCCCCCCGAGACCCCAGCTCAGCTCCCCTGTTCAGAGTGAGAGCCCCTCCTTCCTCACTGGAAAACTCAAGCAGGCTCTGAAGCCTTGTCCCTCAGAGGACAAAGAATCTGAGGACTGCAAAGTGCCCCCAAGGCCCTTTGAGGCTGAAGGTGCCCAGCTGCAGGGCAGGTGTAATGAGGTACTGTGCTCAGGGTGCTGGAACTGGGGAGGCAAAAGTAGGGGGAAAGACACTTCCGGAGCAATCTGGACCCCAAAGTAGAATCTCTGTTTTGTGGAACAGGCTTTCTCTGAACATTCTGAGTCACAGCTGTCCATGGTTGCCAGCTTCCTCGGGGGTGGAATGGGCAGCATCAGGGTTACAGGTGTTTCCCTAGAGTAATGAAATCTGGCCAGGCTTCCAGTTCCTCATAGAAATAGCCATTTCCCACCAAATACAAGATTCAGATGTTGTCTTCCTTGGGCCCCTGAAGGGACCAGTCCCTCATAAAAGGACTTATCTGGGTTGGGGTTTGGGTGGAACTAAAGCTGGGTCCCCACAGCCCATGCTGATTAATTTGGTGACCCCACCTCCTCCTGCTGCCTCTTCTGCTCTAGTGGGAAGTGGTGGTTCAAGTTGAGGACGACGGGGATGGCGATTACGTTTCTGAGCCTGAGACTGTGCTGACCAGGAGGAAGTCAAACATAATCAGAAAGCCCTGTGTTGCAGAGCCAGTCCTGAGTGCAGGTTCCTTAGCATCCGAGCCCACTGAGAACAGAAAAGGTACAGCGGTGCCGGTTGAATGCCCCACATGTCATAAAAAGTTCCTCAGCAAATATTATCTAAAAGTCCACAACAGGTAAACACTGTTTTTTAAATTTTCTTTTCCTGTCTGCCATTCCCGTGTTGGGGGAGGGGGTCACGTACTCCCACTGTGGGCTCTGTAGTGACCTGGGGACTCCATCTCAGACTCTCGTAGTGCCTAGTGTGGGCCTGCCTGTGATTACCACAGAGTGGGAAACTAGCTTTGGGTCAGATTTTCCTCTCCCTCCTGCAGTGAGTGTTTTGGTTGGAAATAGGTTAGTAGACAGCTTGTCCAACAGGTTCCGCCCGCTGTGGACTTTGACCTCCAGCTGGCTTCTGAGGGGAATGGAAAAACCTGTGGTCTCTTGAGCTGGAACTAAGGCCTGACCTTAGGAATTTCTTTCTTTTTTTTAAGAGAGAAGGACATTGAGAGAGACAGAATCAAATTTTATATTTTTATTGAGTTTTTCACACGGCCTTCATTGCTCTGACACTTAGTTGTGTACGTGGGCGCTGGGGTTTGAACCTGTGTACTTGCGCATGCCTGGCAAGCGCTGTAACCACTGGGTCACTGCTCCCGACCTTAGGAATTTCTAAAGCCTGGCAGTGTGGGCTTTGGATCAAGATGCTAATTTTTTTATTTTTTTAATAGAGGGACAGAGAGAGTAATCAGATAGAATCAGTTTTCTTTAGTTTTTGATGTGGCTGTTGTTGCTCTAACAGTTTGTTGTGTATGTGGTGCTGGGGTTTGAACCTGTGTCCTCATGCATGTTAAGCAAGCGCTGTAACTGCTGAGCCACTGCTCCAGCCCCTAAGATGCTGATCTTCAGGAGTGGTGCATTTCTGGGGACGTTAGCTTTGGGGTATCAGTGGAGCATAAAAGAATTGTCTAAAGCTGTAGTGTCCAGTAAGGTAACCATGGGGCTATTTTAATTTAAGATTAGTTCATTCAGTTCCTCAGACACACTAGCCCCATCGCAGCCCATGTGGCTCCTGGTGTGGAAGTTGAACATTTCCATTATCAGGGAGAGTTCTCTTGCAAGTGCTGCTCTAGGGTGCCTGCAAGGCCTCAGGACAGCAGCTAAGTGGCATGCTTTCCATCTCTGCTGCTCTCCAGCCTAGGACATCACAGTGCGCTTTCTTACCAAGCCAGCTTGGTACTGTGGGAAGCCTCTGGTGATCCTGGGGATGAAGCTGGGAGTGAGACCTCTTTGCTACACCTGCGCTCTGCCTCAGGGCAGCTACCAATAGTGGAGCCTTTGGGTAATCCAAGTATGTGGCAACCCTGGGACTGTCTGTTCTTCTGCCCAGACACTTCCGCTCCTCTGCCACTGAAAGACCCCAGTGCAAGCCAGGTGTGGTGGCGCATGCTTGTAATCCCAGCAACTCAGGAGGCTAAGGCAGGAGGATTGTACATTCAAGACCAGCCTCAACAATTTAGACTCTGTCTCAAAATAAAAACTAAAAAGTGTTGGGGATGTGACTTAGTGGTTAAGTGTCCCTGGGTTTAATCTCTGGATTAAAAAAAAAAAAAGTCAAAGCAGAACAGTCTCTTTCCATCCCTCTCTACTTTGGGCTGTGTGTTACTGGGTGGCCCTGAGAGCTGGCTTCATAAGGCCATTGCAGCAGGGGCCGAGGACAGTTGATGTAGTGGCAGAGGATGAGAGAAGCGTTTGGCTTCTAGCAGGTTGTGAGTGCTCTCCCAGTGTAGCCCATGGGCTCTGAGCTCAGGGTTCATGTAGTTCATTCATTCCACAAACTGCCAAATAGGTCTGGGATATAGCTCAGTGGTAGAGCGCTTGCCTAGCATGCATGAGGCCCTGCATTCAATCCCCAGTGTCACTTCCCAAAAAAACCAAACCACCAGATGACTGACAAGAGGTGCGGGCACGCAGGATATGGCAGTGGACAAAACAAAGGTTCTTATGGGGGCCTGCATTCTGGCAGCGCAATGCAGATGGAGGCATGGAGACCTCGTATGAAAGTGCAGTGTGAGAGTGAGAAGCGCACTGGAGGTAGAGTGGGGACAGCTGCCCTCTCAAACGGCCATGGTCCGGCAACTTTCAGAGAAGGAGATTCGATCAAGGGTAGAGAGCAGGAACGGAAGCCATCCACTGGGGAGCGCAGGCAGGGACAAGAGCCAGCAAGAGGCCCAGGGCTAAGACTGGCTGGTTGAGGTGCTGTGAAGGGATGAGGGGCCAGGTGGTGGGGTGGACTTCACAGCAAGGTCAACAAGGTGAGGGGCAGTCCAGCTCACAGAGGGCCACAGACCCTCCTGGGTGTTCTCTCAGATTGAAATGGGGAGCACTGGAGGGTTGTGAGCCAACGTGATGAAGGGTCCCTCTGGCTTCTGAGCTTAAACTTGCAGGAGAGGCTGGCATGGAGCGGGAGAATAAGCGTTACGTGGTGCTCAGAGCTGCTGTTGCGGTATGGAGTAGCAGCAAGGTGCCGGGCTCAGATTCTGGCCACAGTTTTAAAGATGGAGCCCACAGAGGCTCTGGGAAGACAGGCGTTTCTCCAGGTAGTCAGAACCCAGAGATTAATCACCGCTGCCTCAGAAGGTAGACTGCTAGCCAGGGCTCCCCTGCCAGCCTCTGTGGGACCACTTAAGGAGGCTGGCAGAGGATGGGGCTCCCACCTGTCCCTTTGAGCACAGGGCTGCGCGGGCTTGTGGCCTGGGGTGCCTTGCCCAGACAAGGACCTCTGCTGGGAGGGATTTCTGGTCCTGCCCCTGCATGTGCCCCAGCTGGGGTCTCGGCTTATGTGGCCCATCTCCCCCCTCTGCTGTGCACCACCACTGGTCAGTGGTGGTGGCCAGAGGGGGCTCTGGTGACGGAGAGCTAGAAAACCCTCTCAGGCCCACACCTCTGTGGCTTCTCCTGGCAGGAAACACACTGGGGAGAAGCCTTTTGAGTGTCCCAAATGTGGAAAATGTTACTTTCGGAAGGAGAACCTCCTGGAGCATGAAGCCCGGAATTGCATGAACCGCTCGGAACAGGTACTTGGGAGCTGGCCCAGGTCTCGGTGCTGTCAGGAAGGGCCCCTAGGAGACCATCGTTGATAGGAACTGTAAGCTCAAGGTAGTTGCAGGGCCCTTGGATGTCATCATGTCCACACCCTGATACAGGTGGGACACAGGCTTCCAGGGCAGAAGGGACAAGCCTTGAAGGGACACTGGGAGGCATCTTGGGTTTGCCTGCTGAGGCCCCTGGTCCAGCTGTACCTTCAGCTTTGGAGCAGGGCAACCTCAGCAAGGGACGGCTCCTGGGAAGGGGATCCTGGCCACCCTGCCCACCCATACCATAGGTGTCCAGCCTTCTCTTCCCAGAGGCCTGTTGCTGGCAGCTGGGGCCAGGGACTGGTGAGGTCGATTGGCCTGTCCCCAGCCTGTCTGGGCCTGCAGGGAGCAAGCCCTTCTTAGCTTGTGGTAGTTTGCAGTGCCCAGTGATGGTCAGGCCAGGTGGGTTATGTGTTGCCCTCTCCCACCCTAGTGTCCCCCACCCCAGGCAGACTTCCCAGCAGCAAGTGGAAGCCCCAGCAGAGGCTGCTGTCACAGGCAGAGGCTCCCCCTGATGCTGGCCCTGCTTGCCCCTCACACTGCCAGGTGTTCACGTGCTCCGTGTGCCAGGAGACCTTCCGCCGGAGGATGGAGCTGCGAGGGCACATGGTGTCCCACACGGGGGAGATGCCTTACAAGGTCAGGCTCAGCCTGTTCCCAGGGCTGAGGGCTGGGGCAGCAGGATCCTTCCTGCTGAGCTCTTTGCCTGAGAGTTGTTGAGGAGTGTGCCTTTCCTGCCCATGCATTGTAGGTGGGGCCACTGGCCACTGCCTCATCTCCAGTGTCATTTTTGGGCCTGTCTCTTTCCATGGAGGGCAGACTGAGTGTCCCTCTAGGATATGGCGTAGGCAGCTGAGCATCACCCTCTTCCCCCAAGCCATCCTTTACACAAGATCAGGGACCCTCCTTGATCTTAGACCAGGCCCTGCCCAATGGCCAGGGCTCCCTTGGTACAAGCTGCCCTGGAGTTGACTGTGGGCCTGTTTTCCAGTGTTCCTCATGCTCCCAGCAGTTCATGCAGAAGAAGGACTTGCAGAGCCACATGATCAAGCTGCACGGAGCCCCCAAGCCCCATGCAGTAAGTGCCAGACAGGGCTGGACCCAGTGTGCTCTGATGCTGGAGTGGGCAGGAGGCCTTGTAGTTCATGCCGCTGGGGGACGATAGGGGCCTGAGGGGCTTCTAGGCAGAGCCACACTCTGTCTTCACCTGCTTCTGGTCCCTCTGCCCCTACAGTGTCCTACCTGTGCCAAGTGCTTCCTGTCCCGGACAGAGCTGCAGCTTCATGAAGCTTTCAAGCACCGTGGGGAGAAGCTGTTTGTGTGCGAGGAGTGTGGGCACCGGGCCTCGAGTCGCAACGGGCTGCAGATGCACATCAAGGCCAAGCACAGGTGTGGGGCAGCCCATGCTCCCCCAGGGCCCAGCCCAGCCACCAGCAGCTGGGCCGGGAAGGGAGCATTATCCCCCATTTGCCAGGAAGAGTATGCTTCCACCCTGAATCCAGTGCCTGCAAGCTTCCTGGAGTTGGGGACCAGCGGGACAAGCAAGAGCTTGCTAGGTGGAGAAGCTGGGCAGGAGGCTTCAGGCTCAGAGGAGGCACTTATCTTCTGGGGCAGATTCTTAGTTTCCTGTGACTCGCTGCTCCATAGACTGCCTTCTGGTATCCCTTTCCCATGCTGCCATGCCCTTCTGCTCAGCATGTCCTAGCTGTAGTGGAGTGAGGGAGGGTGCTTCCCTTAGTGACAACCTCTGCCCACCCAAACAGGAATGAGAGGCCGTATGTCTGCGAGCTCTGCAGCCACGCCTTCACTCAGAAGGCCAACCTCAACATGCACCTGCGCACACACACGGGCGAGAAACCCTTCCAGTGCCACCTCTGTGGCAAGACCTTCCGCACCCAAGGTGAGGCAGGCCCAGCTGCTCCTTGCCCCGGGGCCAAGGCCAGCGGCTAAGCCCCTGTTCTGACCCCACAGCCAGCCTGGACAAGCACAACCGCACACACACGGGTGAGAGGCCCTTCAGCTGTGAGTTCTGTGAGCAGCGCTTCACTGAGAAGGGGCCCCTCCTGAGGCACGTGGCCAGCCGCCATCAGGAGGGCCGGCCCCACTTCTGCCAGATCTGTGGCAAGACCTTCAAAGGTACCTGGAGGTGCCCTAGGTTGGGCCATCTGTTCCTCGCTGACCTGAGTGGGAGGGTCTTCACAGGAGGCGAGGGGCACTGCTGGCTTCCAGATGTTTCTTAGCTGTAGCACCTCCTTGCCAGCAGAGCTGCCTGTCTTCCAAGTGCTAGTAAAGAGAGGAGTGGAGCTGCTGTGACAGTGGAGGTGGGGCAGGGGCTCACCAGGGCCCTGGGCATTAGTGCCCCCAGGGAGGAGCTGGAGAGCCAGCAGGGCCTGGCCCCAAGCTGTGGTGAGGGGGCACCTGCCCAGGGCCTCCTGCTGTTCCTCCTGGGCCCTGGGCTCCTGGCCTCCAGTCTCAGGGCCTGTCCCCACCACATTCCCGCCTTTCCTGATACCCACGGCCCTGTCCCTCCTGCAGCAGTGGAGCAGTTACGAGTGCACGTCAGGCGGCACAAGGGGGTGAGGAAGTTCGAGTGCACTGAATGTGGCTACAAGTTCACCCGCCAGGTAGGTGGCTCCTGGGGCCGGCTCTCCCTATCCCCAGGTTCTGTCCCCCCCCCGTGAGCTCCTGTTCCCCGCAGGCCCACCTGCGCAGGCACATGGAAATCCACGATCGGGTGGAGAACTACAACCCACGGCAGCGCAAGCTCCGCAACCTGGTCATTGAGGATGAGAAGATGGTGGTGGTGGCACTCCAGCCACCTGCAGAGCTGGAAGTAGGCTCGGCCGAGGTCATTGTGGAGTCGCTGGCCCAGGGCAGCCTGGCCTCCCAGCTGCCTGGCCAGAGACTGTGTGCAGAGGAGAGTTTTGCTGGCCCAGGCGTCTTGGAGCCCTCACTCATCATCACAGCTGCCGTTCCCGAGGACTGTGACACGTAGCCCACCCTGTCTGCTTGGTCCTCCCAATAAACCACAGGACTTTGGACTTGCTTGTTTGGGCCTGTCCAGCAGTCTGTTTCCCGAAGCCCTGCACCTGCAGGCCTGGACTCCAGTGAAGCAGCTTCCCCCGCTCATCAGCTGAGCACGCAGAATGGGCAGCTCTAGGTGGATCTTTTCCGCTGCTGTCTTCTGCCCCCACCCCTTTTCCTTGCCTGTTGTTCTTTCAGGATTTCAAAACTGGTAGCATTGGCCAGAGTCGGTAATGTTCCTATTTTAGTGGAGGTGCACCCGTAGTTAATTACGGAGCTCCTGTTGCCACACGGGAGAGGCCAGGGCCCACAAGATGGCTCGCTGGCTGGAGTCACTCTGGCCCAGTTCAGAAATAGCTCAGTGCCTGGGACCCGAAGGGCTAGGCTCCTGGCTAAGCAAGCTCAGCCTGGCTGGCACTACGCCAGCAGAGGGACCTGTCCCTTAGGATGCCCTACTTTGGTCTGTGATTTCCAGGAGGCCTGGGGCACAGGAGGCCGTGTAGCCATTCGTGCTGTGTAAAGGAGGGAAAGGACTTGGGTGCTTTGGCAGATGGCCTGTGGAAGTCTCTCCCCTACCCCTTTCATTTGTAGCCCCATGACCCTGGGCGAGTTTCTGTCATCTCTACCTCTTAAAGGGCTCAGCATCATGCTGCGCCCTTCACAGGATTCAGTGAGAAAGCTCACTGTGTAACAGGCCACTCCAAATGTACCTGGGGGCTGGGGGATCTGCTCTCAAAGACATCTGCCACACCTGGTGACCAGGTGCCCTTCTCACAGCGTGGTGGCTGAGTGCCAAAAACAAATATTCCAAAGACCAACACTGCAAGTCATGTGGCTGCCTCCCCAGTCACTTCCCATACTAAAGAGGAAGAGGGTATACTGCCTGGCGACCTGATTGGAGGTGTCAAAGAATCCCCACCCACAGAGTAGTGTGATCAGTGACTTCAGAGCTGGGTACTGCTGGACCCCCACCCTCGAGGGTTCCTCGAGCCTGTGCCCCCATTCACGATTCTTCTAGAGCCGGTTACAGAAAAATGTTTGAGACCTGGGAACCAACTGCCTATCTTTCTTGCCTTTTTTGTACGGGGGACTGAATTCAGGGGTACTTTACTACTGAGCTACATCCCAGCCCTTAATTTTTTTTAAAAATTTTGATACACGGGGCTGGAGCAGTGGCTCCGCGGTTATGGCGCTTGCCTGGCATGTGCCAAGTACACGGGTTCAAACCCCAGCACCCACATATACAACTAAGTGTCAGAGCAATGAAACCCATGTGAAAAACTCAATAAAAATTAAAAAAAAATTTTTTGATACAGATTCTAAGTTGCCTAGGGCCTCACTACATCACTGAGGCTAACCTCAGTGATTGAATTTGTGATCCTCCTGCCTCCTCAGCCTCCTGAGTTGCTGGGATTATAGGTGTGCATCACTGCACTTGGCCCATATTCCTTGACCACTGGGAGGAAGTAAGACACAATTCAAGGGTAGCCACACCCCAGGTTTGACTCATTTTCCTATATAGCTTCACTTCTGGGAAGGGGCACGGTGGCTACATGTGTCATCCCAGCAACTCGGGAGGATGAGGCAGGAGGATTGGGAGTTTGAAGCCAGCCTGGGCAATTTACTGAGATTCCGTCTCAAAAAATAAAAAGGCTGGGATACAGCTCAGTGGTAGACGCCCCAGGCCAGGTTCACCTCGCCTCAGACAGAAATCTCACAACCTTTCTTCACTGTGCAGGAGGGGCTGAAGAGCTTTGAAACAGGCGAGGTGGCCAGTTCTCCCTTGAGGTGAAATCACCCACACTCCCAGCACCCCAGGCCTCTCTTCTTTATCTCGTGATGAACTGAGATGAGGAAGGCCTGGAAAGCTCTGGAAAGGGCAAATACCCCTCAGACCCTTGGCTTACCTAACCCTGCCCTTCACCCATGGGCCCTGGGACCCTCTGTCTGCTCTTGTTGCCTGCGCTGGTTGCCTCAAGCAAAAGGTTCCCAGAGCAGGATAAAGGCAACGACACCAAGCATATAGGAAATCGTTTTATTTCAAAAAGCACTGAAGGCACCCTAAAGCCTTATAAACAGGATTCTCAACGTTCATAAGCCTGGAGAACAGACAAAATAAATATGTAAGTTGTTCCCACCCCTGGGGCAGGACTGGAGGACTGGAAGGAGGGTGTTCTTTATTATGAGTCTCTGAAGTCATATAAATATAGAATACGTTACAGATCAGCATTAAATACTAGCCACTGAGTTTCTATAACTTAAATGTCTTGTAGACAGATAAAAAGTTCTGTACATATTATCACGGGGATAGCGCCATAGCCAGGTGTCCCAGCTCTGTCCCAAAGTCTAGAGATCTCTGGCGGGGACCCAAAACCATGACAAAGGGGAAGCAGGACAGAGGCCCTGGTGCTGGACTCCAGCTCAGTCCACAGGCTGGAGGGGGCCATTCTTCTCCATCCTTGGTTTTCTCAATTCAAAGATGGGATCCTGATGGTGGAGACCAGGGTAGGTCTGGATCACAAATAGGACAGAGCCACGCCATCCGTCCTGCACAGGCCCCCACAGACGGTGGGAAAGGCCAGCCACTGGAAAGCATAGCTAGGGAGCGGGAATCCAGAGCTCTTCCTTGGAGGCCTCCCAGCCCATCCCCAAAGATGACCTGTGTCACCAGTGGCTGTGTCCCCAAGCAGAGTAGACTAGACACCCGACATGGGTCGCCTCAGAGAGGCTAGGAGATGGCTGTAGGGAGGCAGCTTCCTACAGCTGAGGGGCAGAGAGCTGCAAGAGGGTCACTGCTGGGTAGGGGGAGGCCCCAAGGCACAAAGTCAGCCAGTGCTTCAGGGGTGAGGTGCCAGTCTCCACCCCGCAGCTGTTGTCCAGCGCCTGGCCCAGGCAGGAGGGGCTGGCTTTGAGTGTGGCCACTCCAGCCAGGGGTTCTATGGCATGGTTTGCTAACCCAGGATGCTGTACAGGGAGAAGGCAGGCCAGGCAAGGACTGCCTGGCGGCAAAGTTGAGGCAACAGTCCCTGCCACCTGGCCAATAAAGGGTCTTAGGTACAACTTGCTAGGTGACGGTGCCAGGACCAGATTGTTCTTGGCAAGAACCTGCTGCACAGGCCAGGCCAGCAGGAAAGGCGGCCCCAGACCTTCGCTTTCTTTCACCTAACAAGGGAGTCTTCCCTTGTTAGCTCCCTAGGCAGCTGAGGCCACCTCACCTTGGCTACCTTACAAGGCCCAATCCCCATCCACGGGAACCTTCCAACAGGAAGGGACTGCCCAAGCTGTGGCGCCTCCCAGCAGCTCCTCCGGAGCCCAGGCCCCCTCCCGCAGAAAACAACCCGGGGCAGACCGTGGCATGCAAAACCCTGCCTCTCCACTCCTTTTAACCCCCAAACTGCCTCAACTTGGAACCAACTGCAGAGGCCACTGGCGCCCAGGGCTTCCTCAGAGCAAAAGGACTCTTCATTCAGGAGAGCTGGGGCTCTGCTGTTGTCTGATTGGTTGGCATCAACGACAGTCACCCAGGGCCTCCAGCAAGGTGCTGTGACCTTGCACAGCAGACTTTTGTCCTCTTCTCCTGTCCTTCTTCCACAGGCCTAGGACAAAGCTCCAGGGGACCAGTCTCCTTGCCAGATGAGGACACATGGGCAGTGGACAGGAGAGACCTTGCATTACCACAGGTGTGTCCTCCAGAAACAGCTCAGTGTGCACCTTTGGACCCCTCTGAGCTCCCATTCTGGCTTAGTCCTTCTGTCCCTGCTCACCTTGGGCCGCTTACCTCCACTTTGGTGTGAGATTACAACAGGGGCAGGGAGATCCCCCTCTATCTGGGGAGCTGGCCCACTGGGACACCCAGAACAAGTCATAGGGTGTAGGACCCCACAGCAACCATCTGCCTGGTCTCCAGTGCTCCAGGCCCAGACAGGGCCTGCAGGGAGGCATGGCCACTCTCTGGCCCTCTGCTCCTGGGTGGGAGAAGCAGGTGCAGGAGGGGTGTGCACTGCATGAGTGAGTTGGCGGCCACTCCCAGGGGTGACCTCTGGGAGCCAGTGATGTGCCAGCAGGGCTCTTCCTGGACCAAGGGAGAGGCATTCGTGCCTGGACTTGTCCCAGCAGCTGTGACTTGGGTTCTAAGTGCACAAGCTGGCTAGGTGACAGATCTTGGCCTCAGTACTCAGAGCCTGTGCTCCACCTGGTGAGCCCACTCTGGCCTGTGCACGAAGGAGGGATCACGAGGCCCTCCCTGGGCCAGGTCAGGGCTAGTGCAATTCCTCAGGGTTCCGTGGTGGCCGGTGTCGGCCTGCGTCCATGTCATTGCTGCCACTGTCCAGGTCAAAGCCGCGCCCGCCCAGTGGTGTCTGGGGCATGAACTGACGGAAGATGCTGACGCTGCCATGCCAGAAAGTGGGCTCCGGGAGCCGGCCCACCACACTCCACGCCCGAGCCTCCGGGTCATACGCCTCCACCACATCCGAGAGCTCAAACGTGTTGTCATATCCCCCGGACACGTACAGCTTCCCTCCCAGGACCGCCAGGCTGCCCCCTACGTGTACCTGTGGGCCAAGGGGTTGGGTGAGTGGAGGTTGGCAGCCAGGGCAGGAAAGATCTCTACCAAGAAGGTGGCAGGGACCTGAGCAGATGAGGAATGGCCTGCAAGGTCCCTACTTCCTGGAAGCAGCACCAGCAGCCATCTCAGCCGCTTCCCAGCAAACGCCCTTCCTATACCTAAGCTAGGAAAAGTGGGTTCCCCAGGTGCTGCACTGCCTGGCTGGCAGGTGGTCCTTCCCATGAAGGGCAGGGCAGCTGCCACAGCACAGGCCACGAAGCACCTTCTTACGCTCTACAGCTCCACACGGAACCTCGAGGGAGGCACCAGCTCCCTCCATCTTACAGTGGGGAAAACTGGTTCATATGGCTGCCGGTGGCAGAGCTGGGACTTGACCCAAAGCCCGGCAAATGCCTTTTCAGCACCAGGTCAGACTCAAGGCATTGCTTAACAAGCAGACCTGGCAGCAGGCAGCCAACAGGTGTCCAATAAATGTGTTCCCCAGGTCCGTTCCTCAGGAGCCACCGAGGGGGCTCAGCCTTCACAAACCTCCTGTCCAACCTCATCCCTTCTGCTCTGGCAGCCCCACACACTCAGCAAGCACTCCTGCCTGGACCCTTGGCACCTGCTGCCCCTGAGACACACTGACCCAGGTAACCACTGCCCTCCACCTCCTTCTGCTCTCTGGCTCAAAGCAGGTGCTCGGCAAGTAAACGGCCAAACTCAGGGACCGGCAGCCTGGAAATGCTATTTGACATCCGGGTCTCAGAGCCTCAGGTCAAAGCGAGGATGACGCCAACCTTCTACTAACGCAGGTGATACCCGGAGAGCGGGAGGTAAGGCCCCACCCTCTGTGACTGTCTCTCCAGAACTCAGCACAGCGACACACTGGTCGCAAAAGCAGGACCAGGCCATGCGCACTGTGCCACCGTCCCTAGTTTTACCTGATTCATAGACGGAATCTTGTCCCATTCGTTCTTCACTGGGTTGTACACATCCACCTCGGCGGAGTCGTCCCTGTGCAGGGAGGGTGGGGGCAGCTGGTCAGAGCCTGGAGGAAGCTTTCTCAAAGTCAGGGCTCCTCCACCCCACCCCCGTGCCAGGGATCGAACCCAGGGCGCTCTACCACTGAGCCCCACCCCCATGGGTCTCACTAAGTCATCAAGGCCTGGAACTGTCCATCCTCTTGCCGTAGCTTTGGAGTTGCTGGGATTATAGGTATGTGCCACCATACCTGGCTGTGACTTGGGAGTTTTCTGATGCCACGTCGCAGTTCTCTCACTGGGTGGGACCCCATCCCCACTGTCTTAGGGGGTGATTCTGGCTCCAAGGCTAGAACCGTCTTGCTCTACAAACCTGGTGGTCACACTCTGGGGTACATGAGTGAAACCCTTTGGTGACTCCCACCAGCCAGCAAAATGCGGGGGCTCCCTGCTCCCTGCAATCACAAGAGCTTCCTTCAGATCTTGCAGGTGTCAAGTTCTTCCCTTGGAGAACTTGATTCTGATTGGAGCCCTGCTTTGGGGAAGGCCTGCCCAGCTGGCCAGGCCAGGCCTCTTGTCCTCTGGGGTCCTGGACTTGCCACTGTCCTCAACATCAGAGTCCCTACTCCTGTCCCATTCACCACCCTCTGGTGCCTAGCAAGATAAATCCAGGTAGCTCCAGCAACGCCTTGCACTCTGGCATCAAGACCCCTCCACCCTTCTTGATTTCCCCACAATAAAAGGTACGAAGGCATAGCCTTGGACCGCAAAGATGCCGACAGGAAGAAAAGCAGAGGATGGGGTGTAGCTCAGTGGTACAGTGCTTGCCTAGCACGTGAAAGGCTGGTTCAGTCCCCAGCACCGCAAAAAAGGAAAAAAACAAACCCGCGCAGTGACGGTAGTAAAAAGATCATAGGTCAGAGGTCAGCGAAAGAGCCAGACAGCAAATATTTCAGATGGTCTCTGTAGCAAGCACTCATTGCTGTCACTGTCCTGCAAAACCAGTCACAGAAGGTCCCCAAAGGTGCTATGTTGTAGGAACACTTTATGGGGACAGCCAGGTGTGGTGGTGCACGCCTGTAATTCCAGAGACTCAGGAGGCTGAGGCAGGAGGACCACAAGTACAAAGCCAGCCTCAGCAAATTAGCAAGGCCTTGAGTAATTTAGTAAGACCCTGTCTCAAAATATAAAATAAAAAGGGCTTGGGGATGTTACTATGTGGTAAGCGCCCCTGGGTTCAAACCCTGTACCAAAATAAATAAATGAAATTAAAAATAAAAATTTCATACAACTTTTCATGTGCCAGAAAACAGGGCTCTTGTGTTGAGCCCCTTCCCCAACCCAGCCATTTCAAAATAGGAAACCCCATGCAGTTTGTGGGCCCTATGATAAGGGACCCGCTCAACTGTCCCCACGTCTTCTGCTGAGACACTGCATCCTAACCAATCTGCCACCTTTTTACAGGACTAAGATGGGGCTACGGGTAGGGGAGAGGGTGCAGGACAGAAACCCTTTCCACCAGTCATGGATGATGGATGTTATGTAGAGGCTGTAGCCTCTACATAACACTGGCTGCCTCCCTGAGGATGGCACGTCCCCAACAGGCACTACCCAGATGTTCACCATTTTGGGCCAGGGGTCATGAGGCTCATGAAGAGCCCAAGTACACGAACAGAGTGTTGGTGGGAATAACAGGGTGTGGGTCCCAGGCTCCAGGCCTTGTCCCTTCTCCCAGCCTCCACTCAGGCCCAGGCCAGCTCCCAACTGGCCCTGCAGGTCACCTTCCAGTTCCCCACCCTGAAGTGAGGGCTGAGCCGGACCCCTCCCCGCCCCCAGTAAGCTCCAGCAGAGGCCACACCCTCCTGTTGCCACAGGGGTGGCTCAGCCAGGGGAAGAGGACAGCGGTGGGCACTTCTCGTTCTAGAACCACAGAACAGAGAGGACATTCTCAATGGCACTTGGCCTGGAACCGCTGGAGGGGCTGGAGAGAAGTTTCTGGCATTCTGAGAAGCTGTATTTATAGCCATCTCCACCCCTCTTTAAGACACCTCCAGGAGGTGGGGGAGGGGGAAGGGTCAGGTGGTTTTATAACAGGACCAGACCTGGCCGAGGTTACAGGACTGGCCTACAGCCAGACTCTGGTTCCTGGCATATGGTGACGCAGGCCCCAGAGCCACTTGTGTGACCAGCAGTGGCATATTTCCCCCTTTGTTGTTCACCTTAAGCAGGAGCCTCCCACTCCCCGGATGGCGGACAAGGCCAGGAATGTTGGGCCTTGAGAGGTTGTGGGCATAGAAGCAAAAGGCACTCACTTGCCCTCTGAGGCTCCCAGCTCAAAGTCCCAGCGGTTGTTATTCATGCTCCCTCCTTCCCTCCTGGTCCCACAGCTTCAGGCTAGCTCTAGACCAGGAAAGGGAGCAGCAAATGCAGGACACCCCCCCCCACCCCCCCGGTGCACATGTGTGTTGTGCACATGCACAGCAATGGCGCCACGCAGGGAAAGCCACTAACAAGCCAGAAGGGGCCATCTGGCCAGGACCAGTAGAGAGGGCTGGGGATTTAGCTCACACATGCTAGACCAGCAGATGCACACTGACCCACTGGCTGCCATCTCTGCTCCCTGCTGCCAGGGCTGCAGCTGAGCTCTTTCTCTGCAGGAACCTAATTCACCACCAATTAAGAAAACCAGGCTGGTAGCTGGGTGTGGTAGTACACGTCTATGGTCCCAGTGACTCGGGAGGCTCTCAAGTTCAAAGCCAGCCTCAGCAATTTAGTGAGACTCCAAGTAATTTAGCGAGACCCTGTCTCAAAAAAAAAAAAAAAAAAAAAAGGGCTGAGGATGTGGCTTGGAGATAAGGTGCCCCTGGGTTCAATCCCTGGTACAAAAACAAAAAAATAAGGAAAACCAGGCTGAAGCCAGCTGTGGTGGCGCACGCCTCTAATCACAGCAGCTTGGGAGGCTGAGGCAGGAGGATCACAAGTTCAAAGCCAGCCTCAGCAACTCAGCAAGACCCCATCTCAAAAACTTTTAAGACAGGGGCTGGAGCGATGGCTCAGCGGTTTCGGCGCTTGCCTGGCAATCCTGAGGACCCGGGTTCAAACCCCAGCACCACGTACGCAACTAAGTGTTGAAGCAATAAAGGCCATGTGAAAAACTAAATTAAGTTGTTTTTCTCTTTCTCTGTCTCTCACTGTCCCTCTCTCTTAAAAAAAAAGCAAAAAAACAACTTTTAAGACAGACGCAGGAGTGTAGCTCAGTGGTAGAGCGCTTGCCTTGTGTGTTCAAGCCCCAGCAGCGCATGGCACACACGCTCACACAAACGCCAGATGCAGTGCACCAGCATGTGGGGCTCACCTGACAAAGTACATGAGTCCGTTCAGAGTCACAGTCTTAGGCGCAAAGGACCAGGGTGGAAGCTGGCCACAGTCCACCAGTGACCACAGGTCAGTGTCCGGATGGTAGCACTGCATCACCATGGTCTCCTTGCCAGCCAAGGAGCCGATGGCATAGAGGCGGCCACGGCAGGCAGTGGTGGAGCAGTTGTCCATGGGATAGGTCATGGGCTGCAGGGCCTCCCAAGAGTCGGTGGTGTGGTCGTAGCGCTCCGTGCTGTCTGCAGCCACCACGTACAGCAGCCCATCCAACACAGAGGAGCTATGGTACTCCCGGGCCTTCAGCATGGGCGCCACCTCCGTCCACTCATTCACACTTGAGTTGTACCTCCACACGCAGTCGTAAAGCCGAGAGCCATCAGATCCGCCTGCCAGGATGCACAATGGGCAGATGGTCAGCCCACGGGGGTGACTCACCCACCTGTGCCTTCCGGAACTTCCGTGTGGGCCTCTCCCTGGAGAGGAATCAACCTCACTGAGCTTCACCCGAAATGCAAGGGGCCAAACCCAGATCAGAAGCTCTGGGCGGTGGCTGGGGCACACTGCTAAATAAGCAGGCAGCCTCCACCTGAACCCCCACTTACACCACCCAAACTTCATCAGGACTCCAGAGCAGGGCGGCCTCAAGACATTGGGCTTGTTCACCAAATTCTACCCTTCTTGGGCACTCTCTAACCAGGGATCTGCCAGGACAAGAGAAAATCCAGGCTGTAAGCAAGAGACCTAACTGAAAGCCATCAATTAGGCACTTCCGGGCCCTGGTCTCGACTGGGGCAGGTCACAGGGATGTGACTCATTTGAGAAAAGTCATCAAGCTGCACAAGTAGTGTGTGCTCTTTGTCTATAGGCTTCCTCAACAAAAAGCTTTTAAGAAAGCAGTCAGCACTGGCTGTTGCAAACTAAATCAGGCCTATTAAGGGCATTAGAACCCCGTGGCACGGACTCCAGGAATCCTGGGGACTGCCCCACTTGGCCTCCAAGGCCTGGTGACACAGGCAGGGATTGAGGCACATTCTGTCTCACAGCCCGGCGCTTTTGAAGGGAGAAGACAGCCTGGTACAGCTCACCCTGGGGCTGTTCCCTCCACCAGGCTGCTGAGGCTTCCTGGCCCCCAGGAAATTCCCTACCACCAGCTGAATGGAATGACCCAGCCACCTGCCTACACCCAAAGGATTAGCTGTCAGCTGTGACATTTATGAAGGGGTGTGTAGAAGCTGGCCAGCTGTAAGTCTGGCCAGTTCTGGGGAGGAGTTCTTTGCTCAAAACCATCAGACTTCAGAGGGGATGGAGAGAGGGACATGATTCCCAAATAAAATAAGGTCAACCTCAAATTGGAAAGAGGGACAGATTTTTGACAGATTTCAATAGAGGTGGGTTAGATGCTGGGAAACATGCCAAGGGAGCTGTGGTTAGAATCGAGGACACCCCTGGGCTGGGATGCATCAGCTTCATCAGCTGGGAGACCCTCCAGAAGGGCCGAGCATGGCTCACAGCAGGTTCTCTCCTGAATTTACCAGGCTAGGCACAGCCACTGCGATAACCCAGCCTGGAGCCTCCCTGCCTGATAACAGCTCCAGATGCCTGCCCCAGTCATTTCTTTCCTTATATAGCAGTCACAGAAACCACCCCTGCTGGACCCAGGGAAGGAGGTAGCCTCCCTCCTGTTCAACGGGGATTCACCCTTAATAAAAATGTGGGAGAAGCCCAGCACTGGGACAGGCTGGGACCCGCCCACCATGACTCGGCAGTGTTTTGGGGTTTGGGCCAAGCAACTGGAAGAAAACCTCCTACCACGTGACCATGTTTACAGAGGCAGCCAGCTCAGCCTAAACACCATGTGACCCACAGCCCCGTGGCTAGGTGCAAGTCCCAGGAAACCTTGTCACCGGGAACCGAGCCAGGGAGTCAGTAGGCCCTGGTGCCCCAGCATGGCAGGAATGTCTTGGCGGGGGAGAATGGACGCCTCACCAGGAGTCAGCCTCCCGCGTGTCCCCACATTCCTTGGGGAGAAAAAGAAAGCATTCATTGTGAGGGGTGAACAGCCTCTCTTCAAACAGGAGGCGGCACCTCCTGGGCCAGGCAGGCCCAACCGCACCCGACACAGGGCCCATAAACAGCTACTTGTCTCTGCTCACGCAGACGCGCTTTTAAGTTGAAAGTAGTTGAAGCAGTTGCCCCACCTCTGGGTTGGCCTCAGAAACGCCCTCGGGTTCCAGGTTCTGTGGATGTCTCCTGGAAAGGTGTGGGCTCCCCCCTGGGCAGCCCCCAGCGCACTCACCGGTCACGTAGATGTCATTGCCCAGCGCCACGATGCTATAGCCCCCGCCCAGGTGGTCGGGAAACTCGGCCAGGTAGCGCCACTGGCCGGTCTGCGGGTTATAGCAGTCGACGGTGACCAGTTCGTCGCAATCTTGGTCGCAGCCGCCCACAAGCACGAGGATCTCGGCGAGGCCGGTAGAGGGGCGCGGGCGCATGCGGGGACAGGGCCCGCGGTCATGGCGATCGTAGCGCGCCGCCTGGAAGTCGCGCGCTTCGCGCAGCAGGCGCAGGCAGGGCGGGCAGCGCGCCACCAGCGGCTCGGCTTCGACGTGCGCCAGTAGGTAGAAGCGGCGCACGAAGGGCAAGCGGACGGCCTCCAGCAGCTGCGGCCAGTGAGCTGCGCGGCGCGGCGGGTCCGCGCGCACCCAGCGCAGAGCCAGCTGGTAGGCCGCCTCCTCTTTGGGCACGCACAGCCCGTCGTCGCGCAGGTAGCGCAGCAGGCGCGCCAGCGGCAGCCGCTCCAGCTGCTCCGCGCCCAGCTCGCCCACGTGGCGCAGGATGAAGCGCTGCGCCGCGCTCGCCAACCCCGCGCAGCTGAAGGCCTCCGCAAAGTCCTGCATGTCAAGGCAGTTGGCCAGGTCGAGCTGCTGCTGCAGGAAGGCGCCGCACGCCTCCTTCACCGCCGGGAACTGCAGCAGGTCCGCGGCGCGCAGGAGCGGCTCGGCGTTGTCGCCGCTCACCGCCACGCGACCCGTGTAGCTGAAGTCCAGCAGCAGTTGCAGCATGTCGGGCGGCACGCCGTGTAGGCGCACCCGCTCCGCGCGGCTCTCGCGCAGCTGCCCAGCGAACATGGCGCGGAAGTAGGGGCTGGCGGCTGCCAGCACGGCGCGGTGCGCTGGGAAGTCGCGCCCGCCCGCCGCCTCCAGGGTCACGTCCAGGAACTTGCGCTCGGCGCGGAGCTGGCTCAGGCCGCGCAGCAGACTCAGGGCGTGCGCGGGGTCCGAGAAAGGTAGCACGGCCAGGGGCGCCGGCCGCTCCATGGCACCTTCGCCTGGGGACACTGGGACGCCGCGGCCAGGGCCTGCGGAGGGACGCAACCCGCCGGGCACCGCGGCTATAAGTACAGCCAAGCAAGGCGGCCTTCGGGGGCGGGGGCCGGAGGGGCGGGGCCCCGCAGTCCCGCCCACTTAACTCCTCCGGGTCCTGCACGCCTCCCGCCCCCGGCCCTTCAGGCTGAGTCACCGCGCCAGCGCCCACTCTCTCTCTCTCTCTCCGCTCTTCCGGGGCTTCCTGCCGCCTCCTGCTGGCGCCGCGCCAGGGAAGGCGAGTGGCAAGTGCCGGCTCCCAGCGGCGGCCCCTCGCACGCAGAGATCGGGGACCTCCGGGGCCTGCCCGCGACCCACCCGGGGTGCGGAGCAAAATCCAGTAGGCGAGCTCGTTGCCCGGATTTGCAGCCGCCCCGTTCGCGCCCATCCCTAACTGCACCCTCCGCGAGCCCCAGGAAGGCTTCATTCCCAGGCCTTTTGTTGTTTTTTTTTTCTGAGTTCCAGTAGTTCCTAGGATTGCTAGTTCACCCCATCAAAGGGCAGATTTCAAACGATAGGCTTTGTACGGTTCAGGACCAAAGCACCAACAAGTCTAGGAGTTTTAGGTGACGTTTTTTCTTGGCTCATTTGTAAGTGACCCGGGGCCAGATTTCAGGAATGCGCTCCACTGTGTTCCTGCCTGAGTTTCAAGCTCAACAGCACAGCCCTTAATTTCAGCCAGCAGCGAGGAGTAGTTTTCTTTCCGAGTCATACACTAGGCTCCAGAGTCTCGCCGCCAAGGCGAGGCCTCCCGTGGGGCTCTTCTCGGGCGAGGACGGCCGAGGGGTCCAGAGACAGCGCAAGGTCAGAGGGGGGAAGTGCCGCAGTCGCCTGAGCCGTATTGCGCGAGGGTGAAGAAAGGGATCTCTCCCTTATCCTGAACATAACCGGAGGGGAAAAGACCCCTGGTTTTTAACCGTATTTCTTTAATTAAGGTATGCTTGCTCAGTTTCAGAGAGGACCCTATTCCGCCTCCTGTTCTCCCTCTTGCAGAGGAAACCTGGGTTTCTGCCAGCCCCCGCCCCACTCGGGGGGCCTTGACGAACGCATTCCTGCAGAAGGCGCCTGCCGGTCCCCTTGCGCCCCAGGGCAGGCCAGGCACCCCGGAGCCGGCTGTCAATCCTGATTGCCTGCTGGATCAGCACAGCCTCCTCCGGAGGAGGGGACTGCATTCTGTCTCTGAAATGAGACTTCTAGGCTTTCTCGTCTACTCGGGAATCTCAGTCACTTTGCTGTGAATGTATCCGGTCTAAATTTCAGGGTCCGATTGGGAAGCAGAGGCCCAAGTGAGAAGCCATTCAGGTACCCAGGCGGCTGCCCGTTGCCCATAGAAGGACTGTTCGCACAGCTATTAAGGGCAGCGCAGCATTCCTGGGCCCAGGAGCCCAGCCAATGGCTAACTTGCACCGACTGTGACAGTCTTGAGCAGCCAGGAAGTGGGATGTTTGTAGGGAAAAGAACGACAGTCCCTCGGGTCAGCTCCTCCACCTTGCATAAGTCTAATGATTAAATGAGTAATCTATAGCTGAGGTTGAGTACAGTTCTTAGCTTTCTTCTTCCTGTTTTTTTTTTCATTTAACTTCAGAGTTTATTTGAACATCGTGTGTCAACCTGATTATGCAGCCTTGAAGAATAATGATGTAGATATTTATTGAAATGGAAAGATGGGGCTGGAGCGGTGGCTCAGCGGTTTCGGCGCTTGCCTGGCGAAAGTTGAGGACCCGGGTTCAAACCCCAGCACCACGTACACAACTAAGAAAAACTAAATAAAGTTATTCCTCAAAAAAAAAAATTTTTTTTGAGACAGGGTTTCACTAAGTTGTTTAAGGCCTTGCTGTTCCTGAGGCTGGCCTTGAACTTTGGATCCTCCTGCCTCAGCTTCCCACGGCATCACTGCACCTGTCTAAAGGATCAGTTTTTTTTTTTGTTTTGTTTTGTTTTAGAGAGAGAATGACAATCAATTTTTTATTTGTTTTTCCATCTGGCCTTTGTTTGTCTGACAGTTGTGTATGTGGTGCTGGGGTTTGAACCTGGGTCCTTGAGCATGCCGGGCAAGCGCTCCAACCGCTGAGCCACTGCTCCAGCCCAAAGGGTCAGTTCTTTTTTTTTTTTTTTTTTTAAAGAGAGAGAGAGGGACAGTGAGAGAGACAGAGAAAGAGAGAAACAACTTTATTTAGTTTTCACATGGCTTTAGTTGCTCCAATACTCAGTTGTGCACGTGGTGCTGGGGTTTGAACCCGGGTCCTCGTGCTTGCCAGGCAAGCGCCGAAACTGCTGAGCCACCGTTCCAGCCCCAAAGGGTCAGTTCTTGAGGAAGAAAAAAAAAAAACAAAAACATATTTTTTATTTCTAGGACCTGACACCTAACAGGCAAACATTTGAAACTATGTGTGTATGGCTAAATCAGTAAAGGCACGTGGTGAGAATAGAAAGGCACAAATTTAGACCTATCAGCTGTGTTTGGAATTTGAATAGCCAACCCAGGCATGGTATTTAATTCCTTTTTCCTGTCAGTCCCATGAGTTCAAAATGAGAATGTGAGAAATTTATTCACATTTTGACAATGTCACTGATATAGTCAAACTGAATTATAGAGAAAATTATAAGCAAACTATTACTTAAGGTGATTTAAATTCCTCTGAGATCATCCCGCACTCTGGTGTGGTACGAACTCTTGTTTGGTGAGGGGGATCTTTTTTTTTTTGATTTTTATTTTTTGAGAGGGAGAATCAACTTATTTATTTTTTTCATCTGGCCTTTGACACTTAGTTGTGTATGTGGTGCTGAGGGTCAAACCTGGGTCCTTGCCCATGCCAGGCAAGCGTTCCAACTGCTGAGCTGCTGCTCCAGGCTCTAGTGAGGAGGATCTTTAAACTGCCCAATAAGCAGTAGTTTGTGGAAAATTGTGTTTATAGATCAAATGTCAATCATGAGGGGATACAGTGGTGGCTCAGCGATTATGGTGCTTGCCTGGTGTGTACAAGGACCCGAGTTTGAACACCGCACCACGTACACAACGATGTGTTGGAGCAAAGAAAGTCACATGAAAAACTAAATAAAATTGATTCTTTCTCTCTCTCAAAAAAAAAAAAATTAGTCAATCATTAAAATTCTAGAAGTTCACATCTTCTAAAATCATGAAAGTGGTCTTTGCCTAAGTAATTTGTTTATACTAAGGTATGACTTAATGGGTGATTTAACAATGGTGTTGTTTAATTGAAACATTTAAACTACTTAATTTTGGTGTTTGAATTTCACTTTTATGCAGATAGGACAAGGAGTGACGGAGATTATTTTATTTTATTTTGACTGAGATCATTTTAAAAGCTGTTACCTTTTTATTATTTTGGCATTTTTCAAAATTTATTTTTGGTCTGGAGAGGTGGCTCAGTTGTAGAGCACTTGCCTGGCATACACAAGGTTCAGGGTTCGATCCCTAGCTCCACATATACAATTAAGTGGAGGAAAAACAAAAAACCAGATGAAAAAATAAAATTAACTCAAGAAAAAGAAAAGAAAAAAATTATTTTTAGCTGGGTGTAGTGGAACATGCCTGTAATCCCAGTGGCTCAGGAGGCTGAGGCAGAAGAATCACCAGTTCAAGGCCAGTCTCAGTAACTTAGCTAGGCCCTATGCAACTTAGCGAGACCCATCTCAAAATAAAAAATGGAAGGCCTGGGTATGTAGCCCACTGATAGAGCACCTCTGGGTTCAAGTCCCAGTTCCAAAAAAAGTTCTATTTTTGGGGTTGGGGATTTAGCTCAGTGGCAGAGCGCTTGCCTTAGGATGTGCAAGGCCCCGAGTTCAGTCCTCAGCCCTAAAAAAAAAAAAAAAAAGTTCTATTCTTCAAATTTTTTTCCTTTTTTTGATCCTCATTTTACATAAGAAGTGTATTTAAGGGGTTGGAGCAGTGGCTCAGCAGTTATAGTGCTTGCCTGGCATGCACAAGAACATGAGTTCAAACCCCTGCACCACATACACAACGAAGTGTTGGAGCAACTAAAGCCACATGAAAAACTAAATAAAATTGATTCTCTGTCTCTCACTATTCCTCTCTTTAAAGAAAAAAATACATAATTACTAAAAAAAAAAAAAAAGAAGAAGTGTATTTAACAACCCAACCCAGAACTGGAAGAGGCGGTTAGGGATATGGCTTTGTGGTGGGGCCCTGCTTTTTTTTTTTTTTGTACCAGGCATTGAACCCAGAGGTGCTTACCTGCTAAGCCGCATCGCCAACTGTTTTTATTTTTACAAATTTTCATTATTAACATTTTTTTAGTTGTAGATGGGCACAATACCTTTATTTTATTCATTTTTATGCAGTGCAGAGTGCTGAAGCCAGTGCTTCACATGTGCTAGAGAGAGAATCCATTTTACTCATAAGGCTTTCATTGCTCTAACACTTTGTCGTACACGTGGTGCTGGGGTTTGAACCCACATCCCTGTGTGTGCGTGGCGAGCATTGAAACCGCTGAGCCACTGCTCCAGCCCCCCTATTTTTAATTTTTTTTTTTTTAAAGAGAGAGGGACAGTGAGAGAGACAGAGAGAGAAAGAACTTTATTTAGTTTTTCACGTGGCCTTAGTTGCTTTAACACTTAGTTGCGTACGTGGTGCTGGGGGTTTGAACCCAGGTCCTTGTGCTTGCCAGGCAGCACTGAAACCACTGAGCCACTGCTCCAGCCCCTATTTTTAATTTTTGAGACAGAGTCTTGCTCAGCTGCCTAGGGCCTGAGTTGCTGAAGCTGGCTTTGAACTTGAGATCCTCCTGTCTCAGCCTCCTGGACCGCTGGGATTACAGGCATGCACCACTGAGCCTGGCAAGGCCCTGGTTTTGATCCCCAGCATCAAAGAAGGAAAAGTATCCAGGATTTATTTTTACAGCAGTCACTGAATCCTCGTCAGACAGCTGCACTTTATGTGTAACAGCTACATTGAAAAAAGTAATCAGGGCCGGAGCAGTGGCTCAGTGGTTACAAGAGTTTGAAACCCAGCACCACGTACATGACGAAGTCTCAGAGCACTGAAGGCCACATGAAAAACTAAATAAAATTGATTCTTTCTCTCTTCAAAGAACAAAAACAAAAACACACACAAACAAGTAATCAACCTGTCCTTGGCTGTGCAACTATCCCTGAGTAAGGTTAAAATGCTCACACAGCAGTGTGGAGGGTTACATTGTTTTGTTGAGGTGGCTGTGGTCTTCCTCAGTGTGAAAACCGAGAGCCAAATGAAGTCCTGTTGTGCAGGGAGGCGACTCCTGTCTCACACTCATCTTCAGGGATCACCCAAATGCGCACCAAGACCCAGAACGCAGGTGTGGAGCCCCGGTGCCTGGACCCTGGCTGAGAAGCCAGCATGCTCCAGTCCTCTAGGACCTCCAGCAGGGCCGCCAACTGGAAGGCTCTCAGCCTCTACAGGACTCAGAATCGCCTTTGTTGCTTTTTTTTTTTAATTTTTAGACTTTCTTCCTTTTGGAACATTTATTTTTTATTTTTATTTTTTAAAGAGAGAGGGACAGTGAAAGAGAGAGAGAGAGAAACAATTTTTATTTAATTCTTCATGTGGCTTTCAGTACTCTGAGACTTCGTTATGAACGTGGTGGTGGGGTTTGAACTCACGTGTACTCTGCGAGCCGAGCCAGGCAAGCACCGTAACCACCGAGCCAAGGCTCCAGCCTCCTTTAGGAACATTTTGAAACATGTAACTCAGCATTTGGAGTCAAAAGCCATTGTGCTTTTTTTCCTATTACATACTCTGAGATTTATCTGATTCTGGGTCTCCTAAGGTGTGGCTTGTAATGCTCTGATTATATACCATCTACGACCGTTTTTCTTTAAAGATCGTTATAATAATCTCTTATTAACTCCATTTATATATGCAAATGAGATACTGTAAATAAAAGCATTTAATCTGCTTTTACTGTTATCTTTATATTCTACCAGCAGGAACCATAACAAGAAACTCAGTTGATTTCTCTCTGTGCAGCAGTTTATATTCCTGACAATACCCGGTCTAGAAATTATTGGCTTGAAGTTATTCACACAGGTATTCATACAGTTGTCAAGGCAGTCAAAGTTGAAAGCAGTACAATTTTGAGGAAATTTCACTCTTTTCCTCATCTGAAAGTAGAAGTTAGTAAGGCGGGGTAGGAAGTGGGCACCGAGGTTAGGAAGGATTCAGCAGCTTACACCATGGCAATCTGGTGGTACTTCTGTAATCCCAGGGACTCTGGAGGCTGAGGCAGGAGGACCGCAATTCAAGGTCTGCCTTGACAACATTTCTGCTTCAAGACAAAAAAATAAAAAGGGCTGGGGATGTAATGCAATGTTAGAATGTCCCTGGGTTCAATCTCCAGTTACAAAGGCAAGGGGACATACTTGTTTACCAAACAAAAAGCTAATGTCAGATAATTATTCTGGAAAAATACTCAAGTGCAGAGTTAGAGGAGGAGCAGAACGCATTCCTGAAAGTTCCCCCAAAATGAATGTAGTGTAGCCAGTGAGGTTTAGGAAGGTGAAGTTGTATTTGGTAACTCAATTAAAAAAACTATCTTCTCAAGTTACTTACTGGGAACCCTTGGTATTGTTAGTATTTTTAACTTGTCACAACCTGTGCTGATGTTGGTTTTCCCCCCCTGCCTTTCCTAAGAAACTTCAGTCATCTAATCATTAGCACTCAGCAGCAGGGTTTGGTGTTGCTTTTTTTTTTTTAAGCAAAAAACAAAGAATTATGTACTCCAAGGATCTGGCTACTGGGGGGAATGCTTTTGAATTAGTCAAGGAATCCTAATTCTAGATTTGGCCCCTGGAGCCCAGGAGCAGTGGTACACCTGGAGTAAGGGAGATGATGAACTAACACAGGCCTGTCTCGCGGAGAAAATCGACCTTGTCGATTTTAACTACAAATGCTTGGTGCACCACGGGATTTTGGTAGATCATTGGTGCTACACTCCCGTTTTTCTTTTTTGTTTAGGGAACAGGGTGGAAAACACTGATGTGTTAACTTTTTCCAAAAGGCTAAATTTCTAAGGAAAATTGAAGGGGAGACCACTGCCATCACCAAAACTCTTTCCTACTACTGGAGGGCAGGAAGAGAAAGTGCAAACAGTACTCGGTAATGATCACATCTGTGCACCAAGAATCACCGTTGCTGAGGCACAGGGCACAGACCCATAATCCCAGTTACTCAGGAGGCTGAGGCAGGAGGATCACAAGTTCAAAGTCAGCTTCAGCAACTTAATGAGGCCCTGTCTCAAAAAACAAACAAACAAACAAAAACGGCTGGGGATGTTGCTCAATGGTTAAGCACCCCTGATACCAACCCCCCAAAAAAAACCCCAATAAAAAATCCATCTGTCGAATAAACATGCTGAGCAGGAGTTACCAGTTAGATCTGGGATTTTCCTTCCTTGGTGTGACCCAGTGGTCCTCTATAGGTTCAGGTTTTTGTTTGCCTTTTTGTTTTTAATGGTTCTGGGGATTGAATCCAGGCAAACCAGCATGCTAAGCAAAAGCTGGGCTACCTACTTATATCCCGGCCTGCTTTCTTGACTTATGTGTGTAAGGATTTGACGTTTATTATGTGAGATATTTACCATAGGGAATACATCACATATAAAACATTTCTTTCCTTTTTGTTTCACTGCTAATAATTATTCTTTTTTTTTTTTTAAGAGGGAGGGACAGTGAGAGAGACAGAGAAAGAGAGAAACAACTTTATTGAATTTTTCACATGGCCTAAGTTGCTCCAACACTCAGTTGCGTACGTGGTGCTGGGGTTTGAACCCGGGTCCTCGTGCTTGCCAGGCAAGCGCCGAAACCTCTGAGCCACCGCTCCAGCCCCCAATAATTATTCTTTTTTGGTGTTGGTAGCTTTTTTTAAAAAGAGAGACAGAATCAATTTTTATTTATTTTTCATGTGGCCTTCATTTTTCAGGCTCTTAGTTGTGTGTGTGGTGCTGGGGTTTAAACCCATGTCTTTGTGCATGCCAGGCAAGCACTTTAACCACTGAGTCACAGCTCCAGGCCCTGGTGTGGGTATGTTTTAAACTACCAAAAGGATAACATTTTCAAGGCCCTTTTTTATTCCGGCAAACAGTTTGCTCCAGTGACTCTGGGCAACACTGGCTAACCTTAGGACATTCGCTCTGGCCACAGAACCAGGTAACATTCTAACCCTGTGGCTAAATTACCTGCATATGAACAACTCTAGAAGTTGTCAATGAAGGGGAAACCAAATGCACAGGCTAAGTGTACAGTCTGTTTTCATCTTAGTAATTTTATTATCCTGTAAAGCATCTCAGTTTATCACCTCTGGGGAGCCCTCCCAAGGTCTGTGATATTACGCAGAAAATAAAGCAACAGTGGTAAGATAACATTTATCGAACCAGGCACTATGCTATAAAATTCCTGGCTTAGGAAATTGAGGCTACAAGAATTTCTAAGATAAACCCAGTCTCTCTCTTTTTTTGGTACCCGAAATGAATACAAGCGCATTTATCCACCGAGCCACATCCCTGACCCTTTGGCTTTTTTATTTTGAGATAGTGTCTCTCTAAGTTACTCAGAGCCTCACTGAGTTGCTGAGGCTGGCTTTGAATTTGCGATCCTCCTGACTCAGCCTCCCCAGCCATGGGGATCCCAGGCGAAAGCTGTGCCACCACGCCCTGCTAAACCCAGTCTCTTAATCACCAAACAACCCCATCAGAATTATTTAACCACCGAATTAGAAATAGCCACTGGTGCAGCACACACTGCTCTCGGTGTGCTCCTCTTCCCTTTTCTGGTCTGGAGTCCCAGGCATTTCGTACGTAAATACTTCTCTCCCAGGTGGGTAAGTCTGCGGGCCATTCCACAGGGCGCTCCATCAGTCAACCTGCACCCTCCAAAGTTGAGCAGCACTGTGCGATCGCACCCGGGACGCCGCCCGCTCCTCCAGCGGCCCCGACAGCGACAGAGCGGCGGCCGGCAGCGTCCGCCCCGGACCCCGCCTCGCCCGCCCGCTGCCCTCCCACAGGAACCCGCGGGGAGGGAGAGGAGGCCGCGGCCCCAGGCAGCGCGAGGGCAAAGCACAAAGCCCGCCTCGACGAGACCCCGGCGCTCCGGGGAGACCCGGGCGCGGAGTTCCGCGGGCCCCACCGCACCAGCCGGCCCCGCCGGCGCCCGTACCTGCCGCCGCCAACAAGCGCGCTCCGCCCCGCAAGCCGCGGCCGCCCGCCCCGCCCCCGGCGCCCGGACCCCGGCCCGCCAGGGGCCATCAGCAGCCCAGCGGGGGAAGGGCCAGGGCCAGCCCCCGCCTCCGCCCCCGCCCCACCCCCACCGGCCCGCGGCGCTAGGCCCCGCCCCGCCCACGCCGCGCAGCCCCATGGGGCGTGGAGTCCCCGGGCCAGCCCTGCGCTCCTCGGCGGCGTTACGCGGACTACGACTCCCACAGTGCCCCGCGCCACACCCCCCCACCGCGGAGCCCGGACTACACTTCCCGGCAGCCCTCGCGGCGCTCCCGCCCTCCCTCCCGAGACACGAGCCGAACTGGGCGTCAGGTCGGGGAGCCGGTCGGGTTCCCGCTCGCTGCCGCCGCCGCCGCCCCCCGCAGTGCCTCTCCCGCCTCTCCGCCGTGCCGGCCGCGGGAGCTGCATCGCCCACTCTGCTCGGCTGTGGAGCCGCCAGACCGTGAGCGCCTAGCCCGAGGCGCGACACGCCGAGGCCCCCCGTCACCTCCTGCCGAGCGACCCCTCCCGGGTCCGCCCTCGCCCTGCGCGGTCGCCGGAGCCCACGGCCGCGAGCGGCCCCACGGCCGCGGCCCGGTCCCTGCACTCCCGCAGCCGCCGCCCCCCACCCGGAACATGGACTCCGACTCCTGCGCCGCCGCCTTCCACTCCGAGGTGAGTGCGGGCTGCGCCGCGGTCGTCCCCGGCCTCCCCGCGCCGATCCTGCGCCCCTCGGGGAGGCCGAGCCCCCGGAGGCCGCCCGAGCCGGTCCCCTCCCCCAGCTTCCCCCGCCGCCCCCGGAACGCAGCCCCCGCCCCCCGCCTGGGCCCGCGCCGGGTCCTCCCCGCCGGCCCGGCCCCTGACGCCCGCGTCCGCCTCGCACCCTCCCGGGGCGCCGCGCCCACCCGGCCCCGAGGACGCCCCTCTGGCCTCGCGTAGCCCCGGGCCCGGGACGCCCCGGCCCCTCCGCGCCGGCCGGCTGCTCCTCAGCGCCCCGGGACGCCGCCCGGGCCCCGCTTCCCGCGGCCGAGTCCCCTCCCCTGCCTCCCCCGCCTCCCTCCCCCGGTGGGGCTCGGGCCCCTCAGGCCGGATCGGCGCCGCCGCCCCGCCGCCCCCTCCGCCGGGCCGCGCCCCGCCCCCCGGCTCCGCGCGCCGCCCGCCGGCCCCCGCCCCCTCCGGCGCTCGGTGCCGCGGCCCGCGGGGTCCCCCGCCCCGGGCCCCCCCCGGCCCGCCCCCTTCCGGGGTTCGCCGCCCCCTTCCCCGCCGCCCGCTGCGGGCCCGCGGCCCTGGTGGGGGAGGGGCGGGCGGCGCCGGCGCCCGCGGGTTTCGCTGCCGCCCTCCCCCCCGGCGTGGGGACCGCGGGCCGCGAGCCCCTCTCCGCGGGGTGGGCCCCGCACCTTCCGGGCGGCGGCGGCGGCGGCGGGGTCGCGCGCGGTCGTCCCCTCAGGGCGCGGCCCCCGCCAAGTAAAGTTGTTCCCGAGTTGGCGGCGGCCGCGGCCTCGGTCGGGAGGCGGCGTCCGGCGGCGCGGGTGGGGGGCGGCGGCCGCCGAGTCGCGGTCGCTCCACAAGTGGCTTCGCGAGCGCGCCCGCCGCCCCTCAGGCCGTGCCCGGCGTCCCGGCCCGGATCGGTGCTGGCGAGCAGCGGGGGCCTCGCCAGCCCTGGCCGCGCCGGGGTCAGCCTGGGCAGCACAGCGGTGGCTTTGGAGCAGCGCAGTTCGAGCAGCAGCGGTTCACTCTGTACGCGGAAAAGGAGAGCGACTTCCTATCCCTCATCCCCTCGCCGGTGTCCCTGCTCCCCGGCTTCTCGAGCTGAACTTTCCTCCCGCCGAGTGTTGACCAAGCGGTCCGCAGGAGCTCAGCTCCCGGATCTGCCTGCAGTGCAGCCCCGAAGCCGCCTTCACACGCTCCTTTCTCCCCACAGGAGTACTCTCCGAGTTGCAAGAGGCGCAGGACCGTGGAGGACTTCAACAAGTTCTGCACCTTCGTCCTGGCCTATGCTGGCTACATTCCTTACCCGAAGGAGGTAAATCTGCGGGTGTTTGAGCCCTGGCGTCCTGGGCAGTCTGACCCCGCGCCTAACCCAGGATGCCTCCTAACCCAGGATGCCTCGGAAGGGCTTGCTTGTGTTGACCTTGGGCAGTGGTCTGGCCGAAGTTCCTTTCTTGGGAACTTAGACCAGTGAGAGAAGTGTTTTGATGCAGACATGTGTAGAAATGATTTAACAAACTTTTAAAATTTATTTGCAAATAATGTGTTTGGTATTTGGTTGCTTTTAAGAATGACCAACCAGTATGGGCTGGAGCTGTGGCTCAGTGGTTATGGCACTTGCCTGGCATGCTTAAGTGGATAGGTTCAAACCCCAGCACCATGTATACAATGAAGTGTCAGAGCAACGAAAGCCACATGAAAAAAAATCTAAGTTGTTGATTCTTTCTTTCACCGCCCCTTTTTCTTTAAAAAAAAAAATGTCCAGTACTTTCTGCGTACAGTGGCTGGACACTGGTTTTGGCCTTTACAGTGATACAAGATAGGTGCTGCCATTTTGTTCCTAATTTAAAGATGAGTTTGCTGAGGCAGAGAGGGAACTACCTTGCCCTAGGACCTAGGGTCCACACCTGCTGCTCAGGCTGCCTCCTGGTTGGTGTGAACACCATATAACCGAATCTTGAGGGACTCAAGCCTCCGGATTCCATGTAAAAGATTTTTTTTTTCTTTGCTGAGAGGACAGGACAGGATTATGGGCCACAGCTGCTGTGGTGCTCAAACTTTGGGAGCATCATTCATATTGTACTAAGATACAAATAAAAGAATCCAGCATTTTTTAGGAGGCAAAATCACAGCACTGGTTTGTCCTTTTCACTTGCTGTCTAGGTGGGTAATGTATGTTTTGTACCTTGTAGAATGTTCCTACTGTTTGCAGATAATATGTGTGAATGATTTGAAGAACCATAGAGTTCAGTTTGCTGCTTTGGGATGGTAATTATCTTCTTGGCTTTTGCAATATTTTGGAATGTTTTTAGTTTTTTTTTCTTTTTTATTTTTTTTAAAGAGTGTCAGGAAATTCTCAAAACTAATTTAAATTCATTTAATTTAAAAATAGATTTCTTGAGAGGACAAATGAAGAAGAGACCTTACAATCAGGGAAAAATAAGGATATGAGAGGCTGTCTGCAGTAGCCCTCTCCCAGATTTTTTCCTTTCCAGTGCTTGGATGGAATTCAGGGCCTCTAGCATGCTAGGCAAGTGCCCTTGCCACACCTTCAGCTCTTTCCCTGGGCATCTGAGTGTCAGCTCACTCTAGGACAGGGTGTCAGGGCTTAGCAAGGGAAGGCAGTTCTTCCACCAGAGGCTCACATTAAAGTACTAAACTCTACTGGGTGCGTGGTGCACGTCTGTAATCCCAGCAGTGCTGCCTGAGGCAGGAAGATAACAAGTTCAAAACCAGTTATAGCAACTTATCGAGACCCTGTCTCAAAAAATAAAAAGGGCTAGGGATGTGGCTCAGCAATTAAGCTCCTCTGGTACCAAAACAAACAAAAGAAAACAAAAAAGGTCCTAATGTCATGTGTGATGCTGAGGAGGCCAAGGCTGAGACCCACCCCCGGAGTGGGTTGAGCTGGGGAGCTCTGCTGGTGGCTGGCTTTTACCATCAAGGGTTCAGAATAATCAACCTGTTCGCTCTGCCTGTCTTTTCAGGAGCTTCCTCTGAGGAGTAGCCCTAGTCCTGCCAACAGCACTGCTGGCACCGTTGACAGTGACGGCTGGGATACTGGTTTCACTGACATTGCATCCTCAGTGCCCTTGCCAGTGTCTGACCGCTGCTTCAGCCACCTGCAGCCCACCCTCTTGCAGCGAGCCAAGCCCAGTAACTTCCTGCTGGACAGAAAGAAAACAGACAAGCTGAAGAAGAAGAAGAAGAGAAAGCGAAGGGAGAGTGATGTGCCTGTGAAGGAAGGGTACAGAGGGGGACTGCTGAAGCTGGAAGCTGCAGATCCGTACGTGGAGCCCCCCACGAGCCCTGCCCTGCAGGATATCCCCCAGGCTCCCACTGACCCCTGTTCAGGGTGGGACTCCGACACTCCTTCAAGTGGATCTTGTGCCACTGTGTCACCTGATCAGGTCAAAGAAATAAAAACTGAAGGCAAACGGACTATTGTCCGGCAGGGAAAGCAGGTGGTGTTCCGAGACGAGGACAGCACTGGCAATGATGAAGACATCATGGTGGACTCAGGTCAGTGGTCTCATGAGGATGGGACAGCCGGCTGGTGGGTGGAAAAGGGATGCTTTTAGCAGTAGTCTTTTGGGATCAGAGGGCCTCGGCCCACCCGTGCCTAGTGGGTGCAGTGCCCATCCTCAGCGGGAGAGAGTGCCGAAAGGCAGGCAGGAGGTACTCAGCAGGGTTGATGTCACTGGAAACAACCCAGATGTCACAGCAGACTTCAGAATGTAAAAGTGAATGTTCACCCCACACCTCAGTGCCTTTACTGCATGTTTGTCCAGAAAGAGGACTGGCCTGGCATGGAAGTTGGTGGGTAGTGGTTTGCATCCATGCCTGGCTGCTCTGCCTGTTGGTGGGTAGCTCTTTTTGGGGAAAGTGGCTTTCAAAATGGATCCCAGTGCCTTGTGAGGCTGAGGCAGGGGTTACAAGTTCTAGGCCTACCCCAGCAACGTAATGAGACCCTCTTTCTTTCTTTTTTTTTTTTAAACTGTCAATCAATTTATTTTTTTTTTTAAGAGAGAAGGACAGTGAGAGAAAGACAGAATCAACTTTTAAATTGAGGTTTTCACATGGCTTTCGTTGCTCTGACACTTAATTGTGTATGTGGTTTGCTGGGGTTTGAACCTGTGTACTTGCGCATGCCGGGCAAGCCCCGTAACCGAGCCACTGCTCCAGCCCCAATGAGACCCTCTTTCTGAAGAAAACATGAAACGGGCTGGGGATGAAGCTCAGAGCGCCCTGGGTTTGACCCCCAGAATTGCCAAAATAGTTTGCCCTCTCCTCTCAAGTGTTTCTTTTCTTCCAGACGACGATTCCTGGGACCTTGTCACCTGCTTCTGCATGAAGCCATTTGCCGGCCGCCCCATGATAGAGTGTAATGAGTGCCACACCTGGATTCACCTGTCCTGTGCGAAAATCCGGAAGTCCAATGTTCCGGAAGTGTTTGTCTGCCAAAAGTGCCGGGACTCCAAGTTTGACATCCGCCGTTCCAATCGATCCCGAATGGGTTCCCGGAAGCTGTTTCTAGACTGACTGTGCTGGCGAGGAGACTGTGGGCGAGGGACTTGAAGGGATTGGAGCTCTGTGGCCCTCCCTCAGTTGAGCACAGAACTCCCAGCTCTGGTACGGACAGATCCTGCCATTCAGGTGCCTAAGCAAAAGGACAGGCTGTCCGAGGTAGAAACTGTACATAGCCATGAGTGAATAAAATCTTTGTTGGCCAAAGCTGCTGCCAGAGCTGTGTTCTCTGCAGTGGAGGTGGACTGGACACCAAGTACGGTGGGTTTGGTTTAGCTGAAAGTGAGGGTATATGGTGGCTGTGAGTTTTTGCTATCATTGTTAACAAATTCCCACTGTTGGGAACAAGTGCGAGCTGTTATTCATACTTCCACTGTTGGGAGATGTTCAGTTTCCCCGGCCTGTAAGTGCACAGCCGTATGTGTACGTTTCTTCTCGAGTGTCAGTCTTTCACCATAAGTGTCTGTACAGCAGCCATCCAAGTCTCCCTTTCCCTTGTGGCCCGCACTCTTACCTGCTTCCATGGCCTCCTCTGGTCCAAGGAGCTGCTGCTGGCGTCTTCTGATGTCACCAAGAGAAGCTCTGGGGTTGCAGGTGAGCTGGTAATTCTTTGGTTTCCCCTGTTTGTTAACGTGACTGTATGTGGCCATTTCTCTGTGCCAAGGGTGTTTTGGGGGTGAGGTGGCCACTCATAACTCAGTTACTGTTTTGCACGATGTGAAAAACCTGTCTTTGCACGATACAGCAAGAATATGGTTTGGCTGGGTTTGCCTGGTGCCCTTTCTATCCAGTTGGTGTTCGGGGCCCCAGGTGGCCCAGGCAAGCTGTTTTTGAACATGGGAGTATGTAGATTCTCTCATCTCTTCCCCTCACTTATTCCAGTAGCAACCTAAAGGTTAGGCAGTCCTTGGGACATGAGTGGTGTCCTTTAAATAATGGGGTAAAGAAAAACTGGGAGGGAGGTTTCCCTTTGGGGGATTCAAGTTTGCCCTTTGAGACAGGCTGGCCTGCTGCTTCCACCGGGCAAGATTAGGACTTGAATCCTTCTGGGTTTGCATTGGTGAGTGAGTGGTGCAGCAGCCCTGGCCTTCAGGAATGTGCAGCTGACCAGTGATCTCAGCTGGGGTCCTGGACTGGGGAGGTCCCCGAAGGGTTAGATCTGGAGGATCAGGCATTTGGCCTGCAGCCCCCGCAGGTCCCGCTCAAGTCAGTGTACCCGGTGCCTGGCGGTTCTGGGCTCGAGCTTTCTCTTTTATTTTTACTACTTGTTCTCAAGAAGGTTTTCTAAAGTGGTGGGTAAGTTCTCATGCGCATTGTTTCTTGTAAGGCATGAAAAGGGAAGAATGCCCAAGTGGGTCATTTATTTGCATATTATTTGAAGCAGGATGGGCCCATGGTCTCCCTGCTGGGAGACTCCCTCCCTTCTTCATGTGGCACCTTTGTGCCTGCGCCACTGGGCATCCTCCCACGTTCTCATCGAAGCACCAAGGGGTTGAACTGTAATCTGGCAGACCAGAGCCCAGTTTTTTGTCCTCATACCCTTTATACTGGTCAAGTCCACTGTCTTAGTTTTTAAAAACCCTGTTGCTTATATTAAAGTATGAAAGTAGAAATAGCTTCTGAAACTCAGTTTATTGTGGCGGTCCCAGGAGAGTTGTGCTGCAGAGAGAAAAAATGTGTTGAGAAACAAGTTTGTCTGCGGGCTATTGTCCGACTGACTGGGGCAAACATCCAGGACAAGTTGGGGAGGAATTTGCCAAAGATCTGCCCCATGGCAATGCCTGTCCACTGTCTGCACTGTGAGAATAACCAAAGTTCCAAAGTGTGTTCTTTTATAAAAAAGCTCCACGAGATTTTAAAAGTGCATTTAAGAATACTCGTGGTTTTAGACTGGAACCGCCAACCCTGGGGTGGTTGTGGTGTGCTAGAGTTTGATGCTTCTGGAAATGTGCTTGATATTCATCTCAATTTGTTTCCTTGATTTTGTTTATGTTCTTTTAACAGATCTACCCCTGTGGGTGGTGTCCGAGATGGCACACATCTTGGTTTTGGGGATAGATTAAGCTGGGCAGCTGCAATCAGCTTCTTTATTCAAATTAGGCATGACCTGTCTAGGGGCTTTTGGTTGGTCACTAAAGAAGTGAGGGAAGGGAAAGATGTCACCCGCAAAGTAGGTCCCTCATGTACTTTGGCCAGGCCAGACACTTAACATCGTTTACATAGTTCTGTGTAATTATAAAGTTCATGTGTATAAAGCGAGCTGTTTCTGTGAAACTGTATATTTTGTAAATAAAGATATTGCTACTTTGCGCGTCTGGTCTAGCTTCACGTGTTTGTGACTGTGCCGAAGGTGGACAGCAGTGGCGCTTCCTTGTGTCCCTGTGCCAGAATTACGTGAAAATTCTGGCAGATTAAAGCTGGAGTTAGAATGAAAAAATGCCCACAGCCCTTAATACCACTACTGTCCCCACTCACCCCGGACTGAACCCAGGGCCAGCTATCCCTGAGCTGCCTCCCCATCCCTAACTTTTATGTGAGCTCCCCAAGTTACTAAACTGCCCGGGTTGGCCTGGAACTTGTGGTCCTCGGGTCTCAGGCTCCCCGTGGCTGGGACTGCAGGCGGCGGCACCGCCACGCCCGTCGCAGTCCTTCTCCAGTGAATTCTTAAGCCGCCGCTGGAGCAGAGGAGCAGCTTTCGCGATTTCTCGGCCAGATTGTGACTTAACCCCAGTGCGGCGAGCCGGAGTTATCGAAGCCGCGGTCGGAACCTCCCTGGGCGCTCATTTTGGCTCTTCCCCCTGGGGGTCCCCAAGGCCGTTCTGTCCCTCAGGCCAACCAGTGGCCAGCTGGCACCTCCAGTGACGTCAGAGGAACCCAACCTCCGCACCGCCTCCCGAAACGGGGCCCTGCGCAGCTGGCGGGCTGGGCTCCTGCAGCCTCTGGGGTCCCCAGGCTGTCAGTGGGCATGAGCCGCAGAAGCCCAGGGCTTTAGTGACCTGGACTCGTGCGGCACCGGCCCGGGCGCACCCCGAAGCGGTGACGGCGACCGCGGGAGCGGCGCGCGGGCGGCTGGGTCGGCCCCGCCCTCTCCCCGCCCCTCGCCCGCGGCCCCGCCCCGCGCCCCGCAGCCCCGCCGCCATCTTTGTGGGGGGCAGCGGCCCGGCTCCGAGATGCCCAAGTCCTGCGCGGCCCGGCAGTGCTGCAACCGCTACAGCAACCGCAGGAAGCAGCTCACCTTCCACCGGTGAGAGGCGGGCGGGCCGCGGGAGCCCGGGCCCGGGTCCCCGCCGAGCTCGCAGGCCTGGCGCGCCGACGGGAGCCCTGCGCGTTCGCGGGCGTGCGGGGAGGCGGGCGGAGAGGGCCCGCGGCAGCACCGCCTGTGCCGGCGACCCCGGAAGGCCGCGGCGGCCGGTCACTGCCCCTGACCTGGGCGGTGGCGTGCGGGGCTGGGAGCCCTCCGGGCCGGGCGGCGGGGCAGGGACCGCGTGACCGTGGGAGGACCCCTGGACCCCAGGACCCCTTCCCCCGCACGCCAGGTCCCCCTGCCCGGGAGCGCCCTCCTCTCTACTGTGTCCCTGTCCGCACCGTCTCTGTTTAATGCCTCTGTTGCCGGTTGACACAAGACCCAGCCCCAGTTCTCAGCAAGGGGATGCTACTGAATGAGCTGCCGCACTCTTCCAACCCTCCTCCTCCTGCCTGCCCTTGGGGATGCCCAGCCTATCAGCGGACTGCCTTGGCCTGCTCTGAACTTCACAGAAACTGAATCACAGCATGTTCTCTCCCTGGTTCACGTTGGTTTCGAAGGCATCCTTGCCACATGCAGCAGCTGTTCATGCCTTTTCCTTGCCGCATAGTATTCTTCAAATGCATATATCAGAGTTTATCTGCCTTACAATTGAAGGGCATCTGGGTGGCACCGATTTCCCAAACCTCCCCGCCCCCACAACAAATTCTCTGCTCTGGACAGTTTGCTAGGGACCTGTCTCCTGCAGTATGTATCCTTATGCTGCTGTGGAGTACATACCTGGGGATGGAGTGGCTTCTGTTTTCTCTGATCCCATTCCTACCACTCCTACAGAAGAGCCCCTGCTGCAGGCGTTTGTATTGTGCCAGGCCCTCCCATCTGATCTCAGTGTGCCTTCTCCATCTCCTTTTGCTTGGTCCAATCCATTCACAACACTAAATGTTGGGATATTCCAGGCGAGGGTGATGGCCCAGTGTTGGTCCCTTCCACACTGGTTCCCAAGTCACCTGTCCACCTGAGCTAGTGGTTTTGTTCAGGGGCCTCTCCAGACACATATACCCACCTGCCTGTCCAGTGTGGATGATCTGAAGAGCGACACCTAGCAGGCAAAACAAACTTCTGATCTTCAGGGTCCTGCCCAGTCTTCCAGCCTCCTCCGACGCAGATGTGGTATTCCTTCCTTCTGTGTTCCACATTCCACGGGTCAGCCTCACTGCCTGGCCTTCAAGGTGCATCTGGATCTTCCCTCTCATCACTGCCTCCTGTTGATGGATGCCAGGTCCATCCCACCACGTACCCTTTTGAGGAGTCAGGGTGGACTCAGGTTCCCTTTTACCTCTGCCCAGATCTTCCAGGGACTCTTCTGTCAGGCCCTGCCTCTGACTGGGGCAACTTGAGCTCCTGCTGTCCCATCCAGTGCCCACAGGGCTTGATTTCCCACTTACTGCAGTGTCTGCTCAGATGTCACCTCTTGGGTGCTTCCTCTTGGTGCTCAGTGTCATCGTCCTATACAGTCAACACCTGATTGGTTTAAGGCTGTTTCCTTTCTGGAGTGTAGGCTCCCGGAGGGCAGACGATCTGCCCACTCACTTCCATGTCCCCAGCACCAAAGACAGAGCCCATGGCAGCCTCTTGAAGGAATGGGTGACTTTTGGAAACAGATGACTTGGGCTGTTTGACCACATTTGTTCTCTTGGGTTTCTATAAAGGGTGCTGTTCACAGGTGTGCCAGAAGCTTCCAGAAATTAGATGTGATCTAACAGTGAGATAGATTACTGAACTTCCAAAGCTGTCCCGTAAAATACGCTGCAGCGGTGTGACACAAAGCTCTGTGTGGACTCGGCTTTGCTAGACGTCTCTTGTCTGTGTGCTCCTCAGGTTCCCGTTCAGCCGACCCGAGCTGCTGAAAGAATGGGTGTTGAACATTGGCCGGGCCAACTTCAAGCCCAAGCAGCACACGGTCATCTGTTCCGAGCACTTCAGACCCGAGTGCTTCAGCGCCTTTGGAAACCGCAAAAACCTGAAGCACAATGCTGTGCCTACTGTGTTTGCCTTTCAGGACCCCACACAGGTAGGGACACACGGTGGCCACCTTTGTTCTGTTCAGATCTAGCTCACATGGGCTCCCCCAGCAGTTGGGGGTGAAGACAGCATTTGCAGGAAAAGCAAAGGCCAAGAACTACTTTGGGATGGCACTGTCAGGGCTCTGGACCTTAGAGACTGGCTCTGCTGGCTGTGACCTCCACTTTAAAGTAAGTCGTGCTGGTGTCCTGCAGTCCCAGCCACTCCTGAGGCAGGAGAATCACAAGTTCAAGACCAGGCTGGGCAACTTAGCAAGACCCTGTTCAAACACATACACAAAGGGCTGGGGGTGTAGCAGTAGTAGAGTTCCCTTGGGTTCAATCCCCAGGACCAAAAATATAAAAATAAGGTGCTGGAGTGGTGGCTCAGTGGTTGGAGCGCTTGCCTGGCATGTGCAAGGACCGGGTTCAAAGCCCAGCCTCACATACACAGCTAAGTGTCAGAGAAACAAAGACCAGATGGAAGAAATAAATAAAACTCTTTCTCTCTTTCCCATTCTCTCTATATGATGCAAAGCTGGCACCTGCAGCTGGAGGGTGCTCTCGTCCAGGCTGGACGCAAGCACCCTCCAGCTGCAGGCTGCTGATGGGGAAGCCTGGTCCTCGCGCCGTGCTCTGGGGTCTCCTGTGGGCTGGAGACCATGCAGGGGAGACCTTCCCTCCCGAGGGGCAGCAGCCACCTTGTGCAGCGTGCACCACTGTATCGTCCTACTGTGTGCTGTGCCATGAACTGCTGGACCTGCCTGCAGTGATGTCGTGAAGGGGGACAGCTGGGACAGGGGAATGGAAGGGTGTTGAGGGGGCGCAGTGGAAGGAGACAGAACAGAGGAAGAGTTGGGCAGGTTTGGGAACAGTGCTGATTCAGGCAGTTTGGAGGGTTCTCAGAAGCAGGAGGGGTCAGGGCCCAGATGATGGGAGGCATGGACAGGCTGTGGGATTTCAGGGAAGTCTTGGTCAGCTCAGATTGCTCCAGCTAGGCAACTAGGCTGGTGACTTAACAGATCTGTTCCTCAGCGTTCTGGAGGCTGCAAGGCCAAGCTTGGTGCCAGCATGCTTGGGTCCTGCCTCTGGGCTGCGGGTGGCTGCTTCTTTCCTTGCGCTCACATGGCAGACCGTAGAGGGAGTAGGTTTCTCTTGTGAGGTCCCTAATGCCATCGTGTGGGCCCCGCCCTCATGACTTAATTAGCTCCAGTGCTCCCAGATGCCATCACACTGGGAGTTATGATTTCAATACATGAATTCTGGGGGGAAGCAAGGGGAGGGATGAGGCTTTGGAAGACCTCCTGTGGCTTGGCCACTATAGTGTCCCCAATGAGCACAGCTGTGGTGGCCTGAGCTGGAGGTGGGCAGGGGTACTTTTCAGGAGGCAGCACCTGCTGGCCCTGGAGCATGTGGCTCCCCGCTCCCCAAGTTTGTTCTTCTGTTTTTGCCTGGCTCTCTTCAGTTCGTGGCATGAGTTACACAAGTCCAGGTTGTCATACGAGCTCTGAACTTGCGGCAGTGCACAGAAGGGAAGTCCGCTCACTGCAAGGACGAGCTCACTGAAGTGTCAGAGCCACCGCACTCAGAAGCCACCTGGGCGCGTTCAGCGGGTCGGCCTTGGTCAGTCTAGTGTCCCTGGAACTGCATGTGCTCTTGGGCTGGCCCCTGCCGCTGAACCACCTCTCCGTGTTCTGCTCAGCTACGGTCCCGATGCAGGCCACTGTCACAGGGGCAAAGGTCTCCCCCCCCCCCCCCCCCCCCCCCCCCCCCCCCCGTTCCACTGGATTCTTGTGTGGATGTCATGCTCAGTGCCAGCAGGATGTGGCCACTACCCTTATGGTCTTATGGTGAGGTGGCTGTTCCTGCGGCAGACGCAGGCTGCCGTTCCTTTCCCTTGGTGGACATGGCAGGGGGAAGGTGGGTGGAGTGTTGGGAAGCAAAGGTGAGAGGGAGGTAGCGCAAGGACTGGGGCCGGAGTTTGGTTTTGTGCAAGTGGAGTTTGGCAGACCCATGGGACATGAAGGGATGAGTGGACTCTACGGAGAGAGCTCACATGGCTGGTTGTGAAGCCATGGAGCTCCACAGTGACTCACAGATCCAGGTGTGCCAAGGCCCAGGGTGTGTGGCCCCTGGGGTGCATCTGCTTGAAGCTGAGGGCAAAGTAGTGTGGGACAGACAGCTGGCCAGCTGGACTATGCTAGCTTGTACTGGGAGTGAGACGGAGGGGGTCGTGGAAGGGGCCCTGAGCGCACAGGGTGAAGCCTGCGGCACCCAATGGGAGCACGCACCCTGGGTCCGCCCACCCTTGCTGCTTCACCTCCAGGTCCTTCCCACTGCGTCTGGCCCCGCCCTCCTCACCCCGCCCTCCGGCCTCGGAATGTAACCTTTCTAGCTTTTTGGTCTTCTAGCATCTGCGACCACCGGGGCCACCTGTGGCATGTTCCTCCTGCCTCCTCCCTGAGCGGAGGCCTGCGCTGGCAGGGCGTGCTCGCTGCTGTGCGCCTCGCATGCAGGGTCGCCAGCGGGCTGCCCATTTCCACCTGGTCGCGCGGGTGTGGCGACGCAGCACCGGGAGGTGGTGTTCTTCACGGGGCTTGGTGCCCGCGCTAGGTTGGTGGCAAGAAGCTGGACAGGGTTCCTGTGGGCACTTCTGCAATGGGAGACAGGCTTTCTGTTGTGCTCTGTCACTCACTGAGGACGTATGGCAGGGCCGGGGGTGACGTGTAAATCAGGTCCCTGGTTCTGTAGGTGCCTGTTTGGGGGCCTCTGAACCACGATTTGGGAACACCTTTGAGCAGTGGGGACACAGGTGCCCAAGGCTGTGCCAGGGTGAGGGACTTAGGTGATGTGGATCCCATCATGCGCTGTCTTGCGTCTTGTGAGGGAGAATGATGGCCCTGGCGGTGGGAGAGGACATGCCGGCTCTCAGCTTCGCAGCCTGACCGGCCTGCAGGGGTTGGCTCTGTTCCTGCAAAGGAAGAGCCAAGCCTCTGGGGCTTCCCTCCATTAAGCTCAGAGGCCTTGGTGGGTGGCACGGCTGCTGTCTCAGTTGGAGTTGCTTATGCAGCTGCATCGCCCTGTGGCCGTCCCTGGTGTGGCTGCTCCTGCGGGATTGCTGAGGGGATGGAGGCATCTCCCGGCTTGGCCATCCTGAGTCGGCCTACCGTTCCCAGGTCAGCTCCGAGGCAGGGGCCAGGGAGGACAGCTCAGGGAGGAACATGGACGTTGCACTTGGAGCGCTGCAGCAGCCCCCAAACACCGAAGCCCCTGTGAAGCAGGTAAAACCTTGGGGCCCAGCACCAAGACAGTGTGGTTGGTCGGTCTTGGCATGAGGTGATTTTGCTACAATTGAACCTGGTCTTCCACTAAAGAGCCCACTCAGGCTGGGCATGGGGGCACACACCTGAGGAGGCTGAGGAAGAAGGATTGCAAGTTCAAAGCCAGCCTCAGCAACTTAATGAGGCCCTCCATAAACAATTTAGCGAGACCCTCTCAAAATAAAAACTAAATAGGGATGGGGATGTGGCTCAGGGGTTAAGCACCACCGGGTTCAGTCCTTGATAGGAAAAAAAAAAAAAAAGAAAAAAGAAAAAAAGCAAGAAACCCACTCAGAGCATGAAGAGCAGGGTTAGGGCCACAAGTTTCAAACTTCCCAGTAAAGCTGACCGCCAGCCTCGGGCACGCTGTTTCAGCAGAGCAGCAGAAGGGGTCTCGTTGGCCAGGACGCTGCCAACGTCTCTCACAGCTCTTGCTCACCTCTGTCCTTAGGTCTTGCCACAGAGACTGGAAGCAACAGAGGCCCCTGGGCGGCCAGCTAGCCCCACAGGCCTGAGGGCCATCTCCATGCAGGCATCTGACCACAGCTACGCCCTTTTGAACTTAGACTCCCTGAAAAAAAAACTCTTCTTCACTCTGAAGGAAAACGAAAAGCTCCGGAAGCGCTTGAAGGCCCAGAGGCTGGTGATGCAGAGGATGTCCAGCCGCCTCCGTGCCCAGAGGGGTCAGCAGGGACCCCAGGCCAGGTCACCACCAGAGCAGCAGCGCTGAGCCTGGCAGTAGCACCCAGGGCAAACGGTGGTTCTGGAGCTCTGGCTGGGGACATCTGCCAGCGGGGCACAAGACAGCAGTCAGGCCACCTGGTCCACTTCAGCTGGGGGAGAGGGGCTGTGACAGAGGCGAGCCAGAGTCTGTGGTACTGCACATCCGAGGCCTGGTACCATGGGATGATGAGCTGACCCAGCCCAGGGTCACAGGCCCTCCTTGATGGAGAGAACCAGTTCTCCCAGTGTCTTCCTTCAACTGGGCCCAGGACATGCAGCCTGTGGGGCCCTCCCTCCCCCATGCATAGGGAGCCTTGGCTGTGGCCTCAGTGGGTCCCTTCCGGCAGCCTGGATGGCCAGCTCTACGTGGTTTAAGGCTGGCTCTGTTCAAAGGAGTGACTCGTCTCCCAGCCTCATTTCATGGGACCAGAATAAAGTGTCTTCTACACTGTGTTTCTCTCCTTCAGTTTTTTCTCCTGCTGTCTTTCCCTACTGCTAAGATCAACTTCTTGTTTTCTGTTAAATAGGTGGGGGCTGGAGCAGTGGCTTGGGGATTAAGGCGCTTGCCTGGCTTGCATGAGTACACAAGTTCAAACCCCAGCACCATGTACACAACGAAGTGTCCAGTGAATGAAAAGTCACATGAAAAACTAAATAAAAATTGTTTAAAGAAGAATAGACAGGGTATCCCTGTACCTAAAAAACGTTGTGACTTCAGTTATCAAAGAGAAAACAAAAACCGTCGCCTGAGTCCTGACCTGAGGCCCCATTTCTCAGGCAACTGTTTAATGTAGAAAACGGAAGCACGGTTCAGTCCCTGGTATAAAGTGTTGCTCCACGTAAGAGTGGAGGACAGGAACAGGCTTCTGGGGAGGAGGCAAGCTCTTATTTTGCTCCTAAAACCGAACACAGACCAACTAAAGAGCTACCCTCAGCTGCCAGGACAGGTTTATTGAGGGCAGAGCACAGGTGGCTTCACAGAGAACAAGTAGCCCAGGACCACTGGGCCACCAGCCGAGGCTCCTCCATGAGGCAGCCAGAAACTCTCTTTTAAAAAATGGGTGACATTACAGAGTTGGGCAACTAGAATCGCTCTTAAAAACAGGAGAGGGGGTTGTCAGCGATTATTAGACACCACTGCTGGGGAGGGGGCTGGAGGCGGCAGTGGCTTCTGCCTCCAGGACAAAGGTTGGTGACGCCAGTGCAGCGTCTGCTTGGAGGGACCACAAGAGCAGGTGGCCGCTGCCTGCTCCAAAGGCCCGGCCTCTGCTCATCAGGGCGCTCGCTTCTGTAGCCTCCAACAACTGAGGTAAATGAAGGGCAGCCCAGGAGCCCAGAGCTGCCAGGCCTTGCCTGGTGTGGGGACTGACAGTGCTACCTGCTGGGCACTCGCCAGAGGCGCCGGGGCCAGCCTTGGGGTCCAGAGACCCCTTCTGGCTCTGCCCTTTCCTGCAGACCTCCTCCTTCCAACCTTAGAGGTGACTGTGTGGCCCAGGGTGAGAGAGGCAGAAGGGTTTTCCTCATCCGCTGGTGGCAGGGCCTTTCCCTTGGGGTCCAGCCCTCGGGTTACGTCACCCTGTCCCAAGCCAGGGCAAGAGTATGACTGGAGAAGCTCTGGGAGTGGGGAAAAAAGGAGACCAGTTTCCAAACCCATTTGTTCGCAGATAAAAAGCAGTTTTATAAACTCGCAGCCCGCTCCAGGTTCACTTGGTGACATGTGGGGTAACGAGCAGATCCCTCATCTTGCACCTGGGCTGTGGACACCTCCCTCTCTCCACGTTTCCTGTGTGTGGTAAGCACTCGAGGAGAAGCAGCCCTGCGTGAGGGCAGGGTGGCCCCAAGTGCCATCGGTGCCAGGCCACATGCGTGCTGGGGACCTGGACCCTGCCCTCCAGGAACACAGTTCTGGGAAAAGCTGTGGACCATGCTGTGGTCTGGCCCTGCGTGGGGCCGCCTCAGTTGTACCACCAGCACCCATGGAGCTGGGTGACCGCTTGTCCCTTCACGTAATTGATATGGTTCACCTTCTAGAGGAGTAAAATAAAATAGAAACATCTGGTGTTGGGGTTGCCCTGCTTCCAAATTTGTAGACTCCCAGGAAAAGATTTTGCAGCCTCTTCTTAACTAGGTTCCGAAGCAGTTTACCCATCCGTATCGATCCTGTGAGCTGCAAAAGACAAGACCATCTCAGGCAGGAAGGGTGCCTGTTCCCCTGGCCTTCCGCCTGAAGAACTGAGCAGGGCCTAGGGCCTGGCACAGGCTGCCAAGAGCTCAGGCCGTGAAATGGCTCACAGGGTTTCCTGGGGCACAAATTGCAGGCTTTGGAGAAGTCACTGGGCCAGGGTCCAGCTAGGCTCCCTGCTTCTAGGTGGACCCCAGCGGGAAGGTGGTTATCACCCCTGATGTTGCCATCCCATGTACAGGTCACTGAAGGGGCCACTCACACTGCTTTGGTATCCTAAGGGCCTCGCTGTCGGGGACCGTCACCTGGTGCAGCACACCTCGGAACTGGTAAAGCACCCTCAGGCTCTTCTCCTCCCCCACGCAGGGGTCATAGAACCCTGGCAGCCCCGCCTGCAACAGACCATGGTTAGTGGGTGAGCCCGCAACTGCCACTTGCATGAGTGGAAGGAGATGAAACTCCACCCAGGAGAACAAGGGACTTCTCCCTCCAGGGAGTAGTTCTCTGGCCTGAGCTAATCTCTCCCGGCCCCATGAGTCTGGGCCCCAGGCCCTGGAGGTGAGACTCCATGTGCTCCAAGAGGCCCTGCCCTCTTTCTGGAACACAGCAGAGAGAAACAATGCAAGCCACAGGAAGGTGTGTGTCCCTCTTGTGCTGTGCTGGCACATGGCTTTAAGAATAAACATGTGACGGTGAGCACGGTGGCACACTCCTGGAATCCCAGAGGCTCGGGAGGCTGAGGCAGGAGGATTGCAAGTGCAAAGCCAGCCTCAGCAACTTAGTGAGGCCCTGTCTCATACAAAAATATAAAAAAGGGGCTGGGGATGTGGCTCAGAGGTTAAGTGCCCCTGGGTTCAATCCCCAGCACAAAAATACATGAATAAATAAACGGAAGAGGTCAGTAGCTCCAGCGTGGCCGATGTATGGTGCCGGGCAGCACCTGCACCGTGGATGCGGGCTGCGTGAAGGTGCCACTGCAGCCAAATGGCCACGCGAGGTCAGGATGTCCCTGTCAGACTGCACCCACTGCCCAAAGCACCGCTCTCCCTGCTTGGGTGGCCGGCAGCTGTGCTGCACCTTGGAGGCCTCCGTGAGGAGGAGCTTCGAGTCCTTCACCAGGCACTGCAGGGGCACAGTCACATCGATGACCTTCACCTTCTCACTCTTCCTGCTCTTGTCATTGACAAACTTCCCGTACCAGGCGTTCACGATGATGAGCCCTGAGGACGGATCAGTCAGTGCAGGGACAGGCCTCCTCTGGACACTTCCCGTCAGAGTCCTTGAGACCCCTGGCACCCACCCCAGCCCGAGAGGACACGCCTTCTCACCCATTCTGGACTCTTCTGCCTCGATTATTCTTCGGACAGATTCCTGCATCAACCGAACCTGCCAGAAAAGATGACCAGCATCAGAGCCTCACTGGGCTCTCTGCACTTACCGGGCCAGCACCGGGGACTGAACCCAGAGCCGCACTACCACTGAGCTGCACCCCCAGGCCTTTTTATTTTTCATTTTGGGACAGGGTCTTGCTCTGGCTACTTTTAAAAACCCTGTTATGGGGGCTTGGAGCAATAAAAGCCACATGAAAAATTAAATAAAAAATTCTTTCTCTCTCTCACTGTCCCTCTCTCTTTAAAAAAACAAAACAAAACCCTGTTATGGCTTTGGAGGGCTATCATCCTCTATCATCTTTGGGACAGGGAATTAAGTCCCCAGTACTACACCCTGTAGGCAACATAAAAGCTAAACAGTGGGGTCAGAGCAGTGGCTGGGCAGTTATAGTGCTTGCCTGGCATGCGTGAGAACACGGGTTCAAACCCCAGCACCATGTACACAACTAAGTGTCAGAGCAACGAAAGCCACGTGAAAAACTCAATGAAAATTGATTCTTTCTCTCTCTCTCTGTCCTTCTCTCTTTAAAAAACAAAAAACAAAACAAAAAACCCCCAGCTAAATGGTGAAGCTACCAGGGAAGAAAAGACTGAGGCCTCTGAGAGCACTGCGAGGTGAGCCAGGCCTCTGAGAGCTCTGCGAGGTGAGCCAGGACTCTGAGAGCACTGCGAGGTGAGCCAGGCCTCAGAGAGCACTGCGAGGTGAGCCAGGCCTCTGAGAGCACTGAGAGGTGAGTGTCCCCACAGCAGCTTGAGAAGCAGGCTAGAGAGGAGGGCCTCTTGTGCTACGGGCGCGGCGCACTCACTGCGGCCTCTGCCTCTTGCTTCTTCTGCAGGATGTCGGTTGCGGTGTCCTCCCTTTGCTTTTCCAGCTCCCTGTGGAGAGAGCGGCACAAGTGGCAGGTGCGCATGGAGGGCCTGGCAGGCAGTCTGTGCCTACTGGGTCTCTAGGCCCAGCACCTAATGAAGTCTCAGGTGGATCCATGAGCTGCAGGCTGGCACAGCCTTGCTCTTTTGAGCCCCCTGAACTCACTGTCAGTCTCCTTGGAAAGACGACCTCAGCCAACAAGAATCCCAGGAGAGGCTCCCCACTCTGGGCTTATTAAATTGTACTTTGCAGGGACCAGCTCACACTACTATAGACAGACACAAAATTTACTTCCCTGTAGCAAAGCGCAGGGACTTGTTGGGGTCAGCATGCACAGTCCCTTTAGAGGGCTGGACCTAGCACACACTGTTCCAAGCTGCAGGCCTCCAGAGAAACTGGGCACCTGGACGTAGTAATCCAGAGGCCAGAGGGGCAGAGTAAGGAGGGGCCCCTGTGCTCTGTTAAGAAGTGCCCCAGCTTACTCCCTCAGTTTCTGGAGGGATGCGCTACGAGTTCAGGGTTAGTGCTGGCCCCAGGGGATTACCTACAAGAAACTGCAGAGGAAATTCCTCTTTGTGACTTTCCAGACTAAAGCTAGTCCATGTCCTTCACACAGAGTGGAGCCTACTCCTCTTGAACGTGGTGCCAGCAAAAGAAATGGTGAGAGGTCAAAAAGCAAAACTTTCTCTGGGTCATGGTTTGAAGTCGTGATTTCATGCACTAATTCTAGCCCTTCCTGAAAGGAGGAAAAACAACGCAGGGGATGGTCCTGCTGCTGCTGCTGCTGCTGGTAACCATCACTGAGGACCTGTCGGGACCCAGACACCATGCAGGTGCTTGGCACGCATTCACGAGCTTGGGTTCTGCCAGCATCCCCAGTGTGAAGACGAGGAGACGGAGCAGGACTGGCCAGTGTCCCCGAGGCACATCTGAAACTCACTTCTCTTTCTGAGCCCTGAGGTATGGCTTGATGATCAGACGGTGCATAGCGAAGTAGACGACTAGAGGCCCCACGGTGGCATAGAACACAGCACTGGGCAGCAGCTGGTCCGTCAGGTGGATAGGGAAGAAGTAAGTCTGACTGGCCCTGTTCAGCCTGGGGAGAGACAGAAACAGGACACCCACAGGAGTCAGATTCCCCAGCGAAGGTGGGGGGCTCAGCCACAGGAAGATGGCCTGAGGTCCCAGAGCACCAGTCCCACGGAGCCTGGGGCCTGCTGGCTTCCCCGTTCTCTCCCTCCGCTGGTTCCCATTCCAGAGCTTAGCTGCCGGATATGACAAATGAGGCAGAATTAGGGGCCTGTAACATGCTGGCCTCAAGGACAAAGCCCCAGAGATTTCACTTAACCAGAGCAACTGCCCCTTTGGCTATGCTGGGTCAAAGGCCCGCCCCAGAGGATAGGTGTCCTGGAAAGTCACACATCAGTCCTTAATTGACATGTTCCAAGAAGTCGGTGAAAATTCCAAAAGTTAGTGAATCCTGGAGGCCTTATCTCAGTGATGGCTGAGTAGCTCCTGCTGGACTGATGGTTGTACCAGGAACCTAGGAACTCAGCCACATAAGGTAGACCCATCCATGCACCCATCCAGGTAGAGTCTTGCTCTGTGGCCCATGCTGACCCTCAAAGCCTAGGCTCAGGCAGTCCTCTTGCCTCAGCCTCCCCTGGTGCCACCATACAGGCCTGTATTTTTGTTTTATTTTTTCCTCCCCACTTCCAACCTACACTGAGAACCACCTGTTTTTTTTTTTTTTTGACAGAGAAAGAAACAACTTTATTTAGCCTTTCACATGGCCCTTGCTGCTCCAACACTCAGCTGTGTACGTGGTGCCAGGGTTTGAACCCGGGTCCCCGTGCTTGCCAGACAAGCGCCGAAACCACCGAGCCACCGCTCCAGCCCCAGAACCACCTGTTTTTGTTTCATTTTAAAACAAAGAATTTGCTGGACACAATGGCTCATGTCTGAAAACCCAGTGTACTATGGAGGCTGAGGCAGGAGGATGGGAAGTTCTAGGTCAGCAATTTAGTGAGGCCCTGAGCAACTCACAAGACAGCCTTTGTCTCAAAATTAAAAATAAAAAAGGATAAGGATGTGGCTTAGTGGTAAAGTACCCCTGGGTTCAATATACAGTACCAAAAAATAAAATAATAAAATAAGTAAAAATGACGGAGCTGGAGCGGTGGCTCGGCAGTTATGGTGCTTGCCCAAATACACGGGTTCAAACCCCAGCACCCACATAAGTGTCAGAGCAACAGAAGTCATGTGGAAAACTAAATAAAAATTGAATCTCTCCGTTTCTCTCTTTCTCTCCTAAAAACAAAGAAACGAGACTTTGTTGAACAGCAGCACAAACCAGGCAGACTAAAGTCCAAGAGGCGATCGGAAAGACACGGGCACGTTTCCTGGATTTTCTTCTCTGGTGCTGGGCAGGCCAAGCACAGCTTGCACCACTGGGCCCTCCCAGCCCCCCTTGCTTTTTAAAACTGCTTTTAGCCTGCGGGTAAGTCTGATCTTGAACCTTGTGGCTGGCTAAAACTTGGAAAAACCTTGAGTTCATGTTAGATCCAAAAAGCAGGCCTCAGAGTCTGGGACGACCACAGCAGCTAGAAAGCTCTGGCTGACCCCCATCTTCCAGTAGCCTCTAAAGTAACTGCGCTCAGTGGCATCCCTAGCACAGGTGAGTCCTCTGCAGCCTGCGTCCAGCCAAGTCTGCCGCTTTCAAATGTGAAAAAAATCAACACTTTTAAAGGAACATAAGAGAACACATGGTCACTGTAACATCTTGGTCACACCCAGGACAGAGTATTCCACAGGGCTAGGGCTGCAGCTCAGTGGCAGAGTGCCAGCCTAGCATGAGAGTAGTCCTGGGTTCAAGCCCCAGAACCGGGGGAAAAAAAACAGATATGAAATCTTATCTGAGAAATACAAACTATAGAGACTTCCACAATCAGAGCTGGAGATACTATCTTTCCTCCCAACAAGTGATGGAACTTCCCCACCTATTAGTAAAGTGGTAGAAATTCTTGACACTGCTGTCAATCATGTTGATCTAACTAGCATTTGTGGAACGCTACATCTAATGACTGCAGAACACATTTTCATTTCAGCTGTACATAGTATATTCATCAAGACTTTTTTTAAGATGGAGAGAGAAAGAATCAATTTTATTCATTTTTTCATCTGCCTTTGTTTCTGTGTATATGTGGTGCTAGGGTTTGAACCCAGGTCCTTGCACTTGCCAGGCAAGCACTCCAACCACTGAACCGTACCATTCCAGCCCCAAGACATTTTTTTTGTAAAGAAAGAGGACAGTGAGAGAAATAAAGGTGATGGGGGGGGGGAGAGAATCAATTTAATTTAGTTTTCCATTTGGCTTTTATTGCTCTGATACTTCATTATGTATGTGATGCTGGGGTTCAAGCCTGTGAACTAGTGCATGCCAGGCAAGCACTGTAACCACTGAGCCACCACTCCAGCTCCCCTGCATTTTTAAAAAGAGTGAGAGACAGAATGAGAGAGAGAGAGAGAGAGAGAATCAATTTATTTTTCCATATTGTTTATGTTTTTCCAACACTTAGCTGTGTATGTCGTGCTGGGGATCGAACTTGGGTCCTGCACATACCAGGCAAGCCCTCTACCACTGAGCCACTGCTCCAACCACCCTTCATCAAAATTGTTGTATGCTGGGCCATAAAACAAGTCTCAATGTATTTTAAGACTGCACACCTGCAATCCCAGCGACTCTGGAGGCTGAGGTAGCAGGATTGCAATTTTGAGGTCAGCCTGGGCAACTCAGTGAGACTCTGTTTCAATAAAAAACAAAAAAACCCACATACAAACACACATTTATTTTGTTTATTTTTATGTGGTGCTGAGGACTGAACTTAGTGCCTCACATGCTAGGCAAGTGCTCTACCACTGAGCTACATATATATTTTAAGACTGAAATCATACAAAATATGATCTTTTCCCAGAAACTCAGGAGGCTGACGGGGGAGAGAAGACTGTGGTCAGCCTGGGTAACTCAGTGGGCCTCTGTCTCAAACTTAAGCAAAGGGCTGAAGCTGTAGCTCAGTGTTTGCCTATCATGTGCAAGGTTCAACTGCTAGTCCTAAAGGAAACAAAGCAAACGGAATACCAGGGCTGGGGCCGTGGCTCACTGCTAGAGTGCTTGCATGTTCGAGGCCCTAGATTCAGTCCCCACTAATGTAAAAAAACAAAAACGGAACAAAACGTCACATCCCAGAATACGATCCCTGATCAAAATGAAATTAAATTAGAAATCAATAATAATCAGATATTTAAGAAAGGTCTCAAGAGGATGATCTAAGTTTTTTTTTTTTTTGCAGGGGGAGGGTACAGGGGATTTAACCCAGGGGCATTTAACCATTGAGCAACATCAGTAGCTCTTTTGTTTGTTTATTTATTTAAAACAGAGAGCATGAGAGAGAAAGACAGAATCAACTTTATTTTTTCATCTGGCTTTCATTGTTCTGACACTTTGTGTATGTGATGCTGGGGTTTGAACCTGGGTCCTTGTGGATGCCAGGCAAGCACTGTAACTGCTAAGCTATGGCTCCAGCCCCAATCAGGCAGAATTTTTCATTTTTTTGAGACAGGGTCTTGCTAAGTCACTTAGGGCCTTGCTAAGTTGCTGAGGCTGGCATTGATCTTGTGATCCTCCTGCCTCAGCCTCCTGAGTCGCTGAGATTACAGGTATATGCCACCTAAGGTCTGATCTTAGAAAAGTTACAAAAAAAGCAAAGCGAAACCAAAATAAATACAAGGAAAGAATAAAGATCAGAAGCCAATGAAACACAAAATAAATAGGCAGGAGAGGAAATTAACAAGTTTCTTCCCAAGGATAAATTCCCTCCCATACTAATAAAAATGTGGGAAGGACACAAACTACCAATATTAGGAAAGAGGGTCAATTATAGATGACTACAGAGGTAGTGGAGAGGGGGATGTTATGAGTACTTTATGCTATCAACTCTGACCTCTAGGGATGGAGAGGCGGCTCAGCAGTGCAGGGCTTGCCTGGCATGTGTGAGGACCCCCAGCACCACTAACTACTAAGTGGAGGAAAAACAAAAGACAGATGAAGAAAAAAATTAATGCTCTTACTTCCTTGCTCTTTAAAAAAAAAAAAAAAGAAGGGCTAGAGCCGTGGCTCGGCAGTTACGGTGATTGCTTAGCATGCGTGAGTACACGAGTTTGAACCTCAGCACCACGTACACAACGAAGCTTCGGAGCAATGAAAGCCACGTGAAAAACTAAGTAAAACTGATTCTCTCCTCTCTCTCACACTGTTCCTCTCCCTTAAAAAAAAAAAAAAGGCTGGAGCGGTGGCTCGGCAGTTATGGTGCTTGCCTGGCATGCACAAGTACACAGGTTCAAACCCCAGCACCACGTACACAACTGTCAGAGCAACAAAAGCCATGTGAAAAACTCAATAAAAATTGATTCGCTCTCTCTCACTGTCCTTCTCTCTTAAAAAAAAAAAAAGTTATAAAAAAACACTGCGACATCTAGCTGAAATGGATGTGATCATTCAAAACCATCAAGTAGGGCCTGACAGTGGCTCAGTGGTTGCAGCGCTGGCCTGGCCTGCATGAGGACCTGGGTTTAAAGCCCAGCACTGCGTGCACAACTGTCAGAGAAAGGAAGGACAGATGGAAGAATGAATAAAATTGATTCTCTTTCTCTCTTAAAAAAGTAACAAAGTTGACAGAAGCTGGAAGCACTATTTTTTATTAAAGAAACTGAATTACCAAGAATGTTCCCACATAGAAAATTCAGACTCGGATGATCTTACTGATAAAGTTTAAGAAAAACAGGGAAGAAACAACATCAATCTTATGCAAATTCCTTGAGAAAACAGAGGAGGAAGGAATATTTTCTAACTTTTATAAGGCTGGCATAATTTGTCCTAAAACCTGACAAGTATATAATAGAAATAGAAAAGTAGAGTCCAACCTCCTTATAAACACACATGCCAACGTTCCTAGTACGCTGCAGCGAGCCAAAGCAAGCAACATGTAAGATGACGCCAGGATCTCGTCAAACTGCCCCTAGCGACGTGATGATGCTGGTTTAAAACCAATGTAGTTATTTATTATTATTATTATTTTTTTTTAAAGAAAGAGGGACAGAGAAAGAAAGAGAAAGAGAGAGAGAGAGAGAGAGAATGAATCAATTTAGTTTCTCAAGTGGCTTTTGTTGCTCAGCACTTTGCTGTGCACGCGGTGCTGGGGTTTGAACTCGCGTACCTGTGCGTGCTAGGCAAGCACCATAACCGCCGAGCCACCGCTACAACTCTCTCCCATATACTTTAAATTGTCACCAGATTACTTAGAATATCTAGCACAGTATAAATACTGTGTAAATAGTCGTTACACTAGACAGTTTAGGGAACGATGACAAGAAATAAATCTGCTTGCATTCAGCACAGGTGCAGTGAGTCTGCCTGCATTCAGCACAGGTGCAGTGAGTCTGCCTGCGTTCAGCACAGGTGCAATAAGTCTGCTGCGTGCAGCACAGGTGCAATAAGTCTGCCTGCGTTCAGCACAGGTGCAGTGAGTCTGCCTGCATTCAGCACAGGTGCAGTGAGTCTGCCTGC
>PVKS010002358.1:97658-119615 GCA_004027875.1 Aplodontia rufa | reverse complement strand
GTTTTTTTTTTTTTTTTTTTTTTTTTTTTTTTTAAAGAGAGAGGGACAGTGAGAGAGACAGAAAGAGAGAAACAACTTTATTTAGTTTTTCACATGGCCTTAGTTGTGTACATGGTGCTGGGATTTGAACCCAGGTCCTAATGCTTGCCAGGCAAGCGCCGAAACTGCTGAGCCACCACTCCAACCCCCATCAAGAATTCTTGAGACCCCCATAATAGAGGTATGCTTGTCAGAGTGGGTCTGTGCCATGAAGTCAAGAGGGAGAGAGTTGCCCCAGTGGTGACCACAAATGAAATAGATTGGCCGTTCACCATCCCAATAACCATGGGCTCCTTAGATGTATCACCAGTCGTGATAGGAGCAGCAGAGTCCTGGCCCCCTCATTCCAATAGTTCGGTATAAGGGGTTAAAGGAGAGTTGAACTAGACCAAGGGTAGGGGCTTTCTCCCCTGAGGACAGTCCACTTTCCAGGGTCCCCACTGTCCACAGTTTGGACAGGGCTTGGTGGGAGGCCTCAGATTAGGGAAAGCTTTAGCCCAATGCCCATTTCAGTCTCATCGGTAACAGGCAGTGGGTGGGTCTGTCTGTAGGAGGAGGTTTGGGATGATGAATGGTGGAAGCCAGAAGTTGGTATTTGGCTTTGAGTTGTTTTTCTCTTTGCCTCTTGGCCTCATCCTCTCTGTTGAAGACCTTAAAGGAAGTATCTAGGAGTTGCAGCTGTGATGTTTCGGGACTCTTCCAGTTGTTTAAGTTTTCTGCGAATGTCTGGGGCTGGCTGGCTAATGAGTTGGATGTGGAGAAAAAGAGTATCAGATGGAGAATCCAGGTCAAGACTGGTGTATTTAGATACGGAAAAGGGGATGTGAACCCGAATAGGGCCCTCAGTTCCTGCCACCTCACAGAGAGGAAACATTTAGGTTGAGAGTTGTGGGGTTTTGAGGGGGTAATTGAAGAGGAAGGAAGAGAGGGTGGGGAGGGTGGAGGGTGAGTGGCTTGGGGAGGGGCTGAGAGTGGAGATTGGGGTGGGCTAGGACTATTAGGATTGGGGGTACAGAAAGGAGGAGGTTCATCTGCAACTTTGGGGGCAGCAAAAGAGGTGGTAAAGGAGGAGATAGGGTCTTTGAGGAGGAGATGGAGAGTAGTGGAGCAAGATTGATACAGAGAGAGAGAGAGAGAAAGAGAGAGAGAGAGAGATGGAATGAAGATAGGAAAAAAGCCTGGAGATAAATAATTTTAAACCATTTGCCATTTTGGCGTAGAAGCTTTGAAAATGTGTTAGTATTTTAGGATCAAAGGTCCCGAATTCAGGCCATTGAGTCTGGTTGTCTAATTTGTGTTGGAACCAAACTTGGGTGCTTAAGCAGATAATGGGTAAGTTTGCAGTCAGATTGAAAGTGAAGAGTTTTGAAGTTTTTTAGAAGACAACCAAGAGGGGAGTTGCCCCCTTGGAGAGGTGTGACAGAGGTGATAGGAGAAAACAAGTGTCCATCCTGTTTGCTCCTTGCTACCCTGAGACAGTGTACCTGGAAGGAGTGGGTCCCAAGGTGAGGACCCCCTAGGGTCCAGTGGGAGTTTCTAACAGGGTGCCTCTGTGAGAAACCTGGAGTCTTACCTCTCTGGCAGGCTGATGTGGCTCAGTGGTTTTGGTGCTTGCCTTGCATGCGCAGGGATGCAGGTTCAAACACCAGCACCAAGTACACAACAAAGTACTGCAGTAACGAAAGCCACATGAAAAACTAAATAAAATTGATTCTCTCTCTCACTGTCCCTCTCTCTTAAAAAGAAAAAAGAAAAGCAAAAAAAAAAAAAAAAAAAAAAAAAAAAAAAAAAAAAAAAAAAAAAAAAAAAAAAAAAAAAAAAAAAAAAAAAAGGATGACCAGTGTTGCATGCAAGAACCTCTTCTGTGATCTATGTGATCTGGAGGTCTGGGAGAGCAGCAAAAGACAAGAATGAGACTTCCGAAGGGCACCAATAAAGAGCTCAGAAAAGCTCTTGCTCCATTCATGTAGCAATGAAGCTGCAAAAATCTCACCTTGGGAGGGGGTTGATTTTGGGTTGCTTTCTGGCTGCCGTTTAGCTGTAGCGAACTTGGAGGGTGCTCTGAATCTCAAATCTTGTAGGAAAGGAAGTAAAGATGGATATGTTGGGGTCTGACCTTCACTCCATTTTGTCAGCTGCCCTGGAATGATCATATTACTATTTGCATAAGCTCCTTTAGGGCTAGATTATGCTTTGTTAAGCTTACTATTGTCCTGAAAAAGAAAAACAGGGTGGGTCGGAATGTATTAACCACAGAATGTTCCTAAATTTTGTCTGTACTCGAAATCTGCTTAACCCTGGGTAACTCCCTTAAGAAGACTATAAAAGGAGATGTAAAGCTTGAATAAAATGAGACCACTCCATCTGGATCTCCTGCCTGTGTTCTTTCTCATCCCCAGCCGGTCCCTCAGGTTTCAACCTGGTCAGACCCGGACAGGATAGATGAAGAATAAGGAAGATGAGATGGGAAGAGAACGGGAGCGAGTCTAAGAGCCCTACTTTTCTATCCTGGGTTTTGGCACCAACTGAAGGGAAAAGAGGCTGGAAAAGAGGGTATGAGGTGCAGAAAGAAAGGAACCACACTTCAACAGATCAAGGAGATTTTTGAAATAGTTACGGGGACATACTTTCCAAGTGGAAAAATGGCAGCTTGGGTTTTGGATAGGTGATCTTTTATGGGCTGAATTGGGGGGAGGGCAGGATCACAGAAGGAATTTTTCTGGTTAAACTGGGTTTTTCAGTAGGGTGGCTATTAGACTGAGTTTTTCAGGAGGGTGGTGATCCTCTGATAAGAGCCCAATACAATACATTCTAATGAGGGTCTGAGTCTGTAGATTTTTGAAATAGTGAGTAGGGGGTTTGCTGCTTGGTTGAGTGGTTCTGGTAATTTTCCATATTCATCATTCATCAAAAGCATATCATGTATGAATTTTTACACAAACAGGAGGATCATTGCCTAGGATACCTGGAGATGTAGGGAGGGGGTCAGGGTGGGGGGAGAGATTAGGAAGGATATCTAGGAGACTGGAGGGAGGGAAGATCAGAAGGAGATGCCCATTTAACACAGAGGTTCTTCTGGGGGAAACAGAACCATGGGGAATCCAAGGAGGGCATCCATGACATGACATCAGCCTTGGCTAACTATGTAAATATACATTTGTTCTTAATTGTTTGATACTGATTCCCCCAAAATTGTAACTCCATATTCATCTAATTAAAAAAACATATCATATTATTACTTTATGCATTTATGATTGTACGATAAGTTGACTTCTCTATTAAAAAAAATAATAAAGAGGGAAGCACTCTACCACTGAGCAACATTCCTAGCCCCTCCAGCATTTTTTTAAAAATAAAATTCTCTTTTTATTCTCTTTCTAGAACACATACTGGATCTTTTAGACTTTTCCCCTAACCTTTAATCATTTAACCAATCTCTCTCTTTCTCTCTCTCTCAGTGCTGGGGATCAAACCTGGGGCTTCATATATGCTAGGCAAGCACTCTTACACCCCCAGCCCACCTTCAATCTCTTTTTTTTTTTTTTTTTTTTTTAAAAGAAAGAGGGACAGTGAGAGAGACAGAGAAAGGGAGAAACAACTTTATTTAGTTTTTCACATGGCCTTAGTTGCTCTAACACTCAGTTGTGTACGTGGTGCTGGGGTTTGAACCCGGGTCCTCGCGCTTGCCAGGCAAGCGCCGAAACCGCTGAGCCACCGCTCCAGCCCCCACCTTCAATCTCTTGTATCCTGTTTGTTATTTTGTTTTGTTTTGTTTTGCAGGGCATGGGAAGGATACTGTGGATTGTACTCGGGCACTTAATCTCTGAGCCACATCCCCAGCCCTTTTTATTCTCTATACAGTGTCTCAGTAAGTTGCTTAGGGCCTCACTAGGTAGAACAATGCAGTTGTGAAGAAATGAAGGGAAATTGGTATCAGAACTGGTAAACTTTAGGAATGTTAGTAAGAGATTTCTGGGAGGGGAGGATACAGAAGTGAGTGGAAGATAAGTTTCCTTTAAAGAGTTTGTTTATTCAGGTTCACCGCAGTCTCAGTTACCAGTCTCTGATGCTCAGGACTGTTCTCCATTCTTGGTATGTGAAGGACGTTTCTCCTGAAAGGGAACTTTTCATGGCTTGTTACATGTATGGAAGGATAGGATAAATGACTCTTCCTGCGGTTACAGTTCTTTAAGGGATTTCAGCTTCAAATAAAATAGCGATTCTACATATTTACATTGGTATTGGGGATTTAGCGTGCCTAACTACTGAGTTATATCCCCAGCTCCTTTTTATTTTTCATTTTGAGACAGGGTTTTACTAAGTTGCTTGGGGCCTCACTAAATTGCTGAGGCTGGCTTTGAACTTGCTGTCCTTTTGCCGCAGCCTCCTGAATTGCTGGGATTGAAAGTGTGTGTCATCACAGCCCTCACTAATTTGTCATACTTTGCCTTAACTTCTCAACTTCCCAGACGGTATTGTGAGTAGACAGACTATGAAAGGGGAAGTTTAGAGCCCAGATTACAGGGCAGAAGGGGAAATGAGGTGATAGAAAACAGGGGTTTGGGGCAGTAAGCAAGGCCACTACTGGGAAATTTGGCAACTCTAAGGACAAAATGTGAGGACGTAGTATAAGAGTGAATCTGGGTCAGGGAGATGATCATAAAGGCAAGCACATTAGGTAGGATGTATCTGAAGAGATAAGAGAGGCCATACAAAAGAATAAACTCCAAGAAGACGTGGCAAAGGGCACTGTGAGTGCATGGGCCATGTCTTATTTACCTCCATATTCCCAGCCACCAGCACAGAGCCTGCTTCATAGAAGCAGTCCAGTAAATGCTAGTTTGATGAACGGATGGATAAAGCACAGAGGCAAATTAGCTTTAGAGTGGGGGAGGGACACCTTTTCTTAGAGAAAAGAATGAAGGATAAAACCCAAAATATTTGAAATGGACATGAGGCCACTAAATGAGATCATTTATCTTTTCTCAGTCAAGTAAAAGACAAGACCATTTGCTAAAAACAAGATGTGGAGATAATGGGTTTGGCAGATGTCAATCTGAGGGCCTTTCACTTGTATGAATCAGTTGAGGCTCCTTGGTGCCTATGAAGCAGTGATTCCAATTTTGGGAAGGAACACACAGACATAAAACTACAAGTATACAAGGTTACATGTGCAAGGTTATTTATTACAGGTTTATGTGTATTGGCTAAGCCTAGAAATAACCTGGATGCTCTCAGTAGGAGAAGGATATGAAAAACAAATATCAACAAAAAATAGACTCAAGCCAGGGTAGTTATCATGTCAGTCTGAGTCTAATCATAGAGAAATCACTAAATAATTGGAAAAGGGAAATTTAATATGGAGAGTTATGAACTATAGCAGGGGCTTAGTGTAAAGAGAGATTTGCTAAAAACAAAACAAACAAACAAATAAACAAAAAACCCAGAATTCTAGCTGGGCACAGTGGTGCTTGTAATCCCAGCTACTCAGGAGGCCGAGGCAGGAGATTGCCAAATTCAAGGCCAATCTGGGCAACTGAGACCTTGTCTCAAACATGAAAAAAAAAAAAAATTGGGCATGATGGTGCCCAGTTCCTAATCCCAGTGGCTCAGGAAGCTGATCCAGGAGGATGGCAAGTTCAAATTTAGTGAGGCCCTAAGCAACTCAGCAATTCCCTGTCTCAAAACAAGAAAAAGGGCTGGGGATGAGGTTCAGTGGTTAAGCCCCTCTTGGTTCAATCCCTGGTACTAAAAACATAAAAATAAAAATAAAAAAAAATTTAAAAAAAGGGTTGGGGATATAGCTCAATGGTAAATCATTCCTGGCTTCAATCTTCAGGGGCAGAGTGCAGTTCACCCCATCCCAGGAATTAAAGAGAATTCAAAAGAATATAGGAAGCACCCACTACTCCTGTAATTGAGATAGAATATCCAAGGAGGAATCCCATGCCCAGGACATTACTATGGCTTACTGAGTGACAGAAATCAAGGGAACTTGTTGCAAATCTCCTCTCTGGAACTTGATATCTGCCTTCTATTGAGCTGGGGAAAGCTGTTCATAAGCAGATGTCTAAATGAAGCTGCTGTTCTACAAAACTATCCGAAGAAGAGTGCTGGGTGGAAGCTGTTGCTGGTATTGTCTGCCATGCACTACAGGAACCAGGGGACTTCAGACAGCAAGTCACAGAAAAAGCCTGTCAAGAGCCCAGGAACCAAGCAGCAAAATACCTTCTCCTTTATCAATGTCTCTCTAGCACCCTCTACTGACAAAGATTAAGCATCACCTGTAAAGGAAAAATAGTTAAAGGGCCCGGAGTCTTTTTCACAGAGCTGTCAAAAAGGGTGAATTTGGCACTGGGACAATACAATGGTAACTGGCACAGTAAGGTTATATATACAAGGAAATTTATTGCAGGATTATATTTAATGGTTCATATCTAGAAACAATCTGGGTGTTCTCAATAGAAGAATCATCAACTAAAATCATGGGCCAGCTACTTTTAAAATGTATAAAATCTGCGTTGCTCTAGAGGGATTTCTATGAGCTTTGGACAAAAAAATTTTTTAAAGAAGGCTTCAGCGAAAATCATACGACTTTTGTGACATGAACAATGTTTACACCATTATAGAAATTTAGATATATTTGAGAATGGTGAAATGAGCAAAGATAAGGTTGGCAATGGGTGGGAGGAAAAAAGTGAGGATAAAAAAAAAAAATCTCCAATAAGGAGAAAACAATACAAAGATGAACTAAGCATGATTTTTTTTCATGTGGTCTTTATACTGGCAAAAAAATAGAGCATAGGGGTTGGGGATTTAGCTCACTGGCAGAGCGCTTGCCTAGCATGTGCAAGGCCCCGAGTTCGGTCCTCAGCCCTGGGGAAAAAAAATAGAGCATAAATGTTTAACTACAGAGAGATGATTAAACTAATTATGGTATTCATACATGATGAACACTCTATACCCAGTTAAAGTGATATTGTGCATGAAATAGTGTTTAAAAGTAAGCTGATAAGTGATAATGAAAAAACATACCTTGAACTCATCTACTTATGTGTTTACATATAAATAGAAAATTACCTAGATGGATCCACCTCAAAATGATCATGGCAATTATAGTCATAAAATTTATGTTATTCCCTTCTACTTTTTTCCTTTTAATAATCCTTTTATTGGATCATAACAAGCATACTGAAAGATGATCAAATCATGAATTGTAACAAGGTAATACCTTCCAGCAGGTGCAAACAACATTTTGGTTTCCTCAGAACCTTCCTTCTGTTTCACCTGTCCCACAAGGGAAACCCGAGCATAGATTAGCAGTATCTACCAAGCCCTAGATTCAATCCCCAGTACTGCAAAACCAAACACAAGACAAAATTAACAGCTTAGATTAGTTTTGTCTATTTTTGAATTTTATATAAATGACTCAGAACGATTATATAGGTTTTTGTGACTTCTTTTGCTCAATATTATGTTTGTGAGATTCATTTATATTTTTGTGTATAGTTGTAGTTTATTCATATTCGTCATTGTGTAGTATCCATTGCATAGACATATCTTAATTTATTCTGATAATGAACATTTGGGTTGTTTCTGGAGCCACTGTGAGTTTGTCTTGCTATGAATCTTCTTCTTCTTCTTTTTTTTTTTTTAAAGAGAGAGGGACAGTGAGAGAGACAGAGAAAGAGAGAAACAACTTTATTTAGTTTTCCACATGGCCTTCGTTGCTCCAACACTTAGTTGTGTACGTGGTTCTGGGGTTTGAACCCGGGTCCTTGTGCTTGCCAGGCAAGCACCGAAACCACTGAGCCACCACTCCAGCCCCCCATGCTGTTTTAATTACAGCTTTGTTGAAGTAGTGAAATCGGGCTTTGTTCTTTTTGCCCGTATACAATAGATTATTGTTAACGGTAGTCACCCTACTTTGCTATAAAACACTAAGAATTCTATCTATTGGTGTTTTTATACCTGTTACACAGCCCTTCTCCATCTCCTGCCCTGCCACTCCAAAAGGAATTATTTTTAATCTAATAACAGGAACTGACATAATAAAGTGTTTAGTGCTCAATAAATGGTAGCTTTAATGTTGAGATAATAACCCAGTGAAGAAAATACCATTGCCAAGTGCAGTAGTGAGGAGAAAATTCTATATTATTCTTATTTTCTTGATGAGGCAACAGAGGTGGCAGAGAGGGAGTCTCTTTTGTGAGCTCTCATATCTTGGGATTGGAGCCAGGATTCAAACTCAGAGTCATGATCGTAACTACAGTGTTTCATGTACCAACTAAAACTACCATTTGAGAAATATCTGGAGTGGAATATAGTATCGTGGAACTTGCTGAGAATAAAGAAGGAAAGGTGTGGTGGAGGTGAGAAGTGGAATTTAGTGGGAGACTTGGAATAAAGTTGCCAGATGAATTACAGGGCACACAGTTAAATTTGGATTTCAGATAAATGATGAATATTTTTTACTATGTCTCAACTAAAATGTTCTTTATCTGAATTTAACAAGTTCAAATTTAACAAGATCTACTGCATTTTGATTTGCCAAACCCGTTTACCCTACCTCTGAATGAAGGACATGATTCTAGCAGGAAAATTAGCCCAAGGGAAAAGGAGGCAAGTAGAGAGAGGGCGTGTGGTAAATTCAACCCCTGTCACTAGGCGACAGTAGAGGACTTAACAGAACAGGGGAGGGGCTGGAGATGGGGAAAGAACAGACCAGCAGGGCTCTTCTAGATCCTTCATGTAATCTCAGATAAATCCAGCAGAAGGCAGAGTCAGGCAGCTCATAGAAAAATAGTAGCGTATACATAACTAATACACATGAAAAGATCTTATTCTCATTCATTAAGTTGCTGAGGCTGGTCTTGAACCTGCTATCTTCCTGCCTCAGCCTCCTAGCTAGGATTATTAAGTTTGAGCCCAATCATTAAGTGAATAAACCTATAATAAGATGAGATATTTTGTTTCAGATTGACAAAAATGAAAATATCAGAAAAGATTAATGGTAGTGTTGTGGAAAATGTGAGAAAATGCTATGTTGAGTGAATATTGGTGCATCATCTTTGGATTAATATCAAAATAAAAAATACATGCAGCCTTTAATGAAGGATTTAACTCCAAAGGATTTACGAAACAGATTTACTTTCCATTGTATGTGGAGACATATAATGATGTTCATTGACGTTTGTACCAGGAAAAAACAAGCAGCCAAAACTTCGCCCAAAGGGAACTAGTTAAATAAATGACATATCTAGACAATGGAACAACATGTGGTTAAAGGACCACATTAAGGTTAAGGAATGATGTGGCTCTGTCAAGGGAAAAGCCAATCAAAACGGAGCAACATTTAACATGGAGTCAGGAGACCATTGTTAACCAGATTTTAGAAATGTTCACAGCTGAAACTTTGCACTGGACTGCCCATTCTAAATTCAAGCTCATCTTTGGTCTGGGTCAAATTTGCTATTTCCTGAAACTCGTTAACCTCTGATGAACCTTCTGGGCAGGGGACCTCTTTTCCCAATTTCCGAACTACCCGGAGATTGAGTCCACACCCAATCTCTTTCTTATAAAATGGCTTCATTTTTGCTAGAACCAATCATAATTCCTGGCTAAACCCTGTGAAGATTAAAGTTAATAAACACAGTCACCTAGTGCACGCTTTCAAAACTGCTTGAATCTATGTTTTCTAGGATTGCAATCCTAATGAGTCCCACATAAATGTAGTTTCTCTCTGTGTGTGTGCGTATATGTGTACGTGTTTCTATGTGTTTTGTACTGTGGAGTGAACCCAGAGGAGATTGACCACTGAGCCACATCCCCAGCCCTCTTTATATTTTATTTTGGGTCAGGGTCTTGCTGAGTTGCTTAGGGCCTTGCTAAGTTGCTGAGGCTGGCTTTGAACTTACCATCCTCCTGCCTCAGCATCCCAAACCTTTGGGATTGCTACCACACCCACCAGTTTCCTTGGTTTTTGACTAGGTTGCTTTTATTCTCAATTGACTGATCTATACTATGTGCTGATAAGGAAAGAATTCTAAGACATTTTGGTAAGTGAAAATAGTAAGGTATAAATGGGAAAAATGGAATTGGGTCTGACCTCTGGGTGATGGAGTGAGTGAGTCCTGAACCAACAGGAGTGGAGCAGTTCTGTCCAGAATACACAGATCGTTCCTGGGATGTCTGGCTTGGCCGTTCCTGGGGTAAAGTGGAGAAGTGCCCACAATCTCTGTACAGGAAGGTGCTGCAGATGGGCCTGGCCTTCTGGCTTCTTCTGGGTAATGTGAGAATGACATTCAATGAATGAGCAAGGTCAACAGAGAATAGGATCCAAAGCCTGTCTTCACCTGTGTACTTTACTTCTCTTAATAAAGTCTTAGACTTTCTTACTTTTTTAGCTTCACAGATAGCTTGTGGTCAGGTTAGCCACTAGAGCTTTTGATCTTACTGATAGGGGCTCAGAAGATGGAAAGTTACAGCTGGGCTCAGTGGTGCATGCATGTAATCCTAGCTACTCAGAAGGCTGAGGCAGGAGGATCACAGGTTCTAGGTTGGCCCATGCAACTTAGTGAGATCATGTCTCAAAATAAAATACAAAAAGGATTGGCTAGGGGCTGGAGCGGTGGCTCGGTGATTACAGCGCTTGCCTCGAATGCGCAAGTACATGGGTTGAAACCCCAGCACCCATGTACACAACTAAGTGTCAGAGCAATGAAAGCCATGTGAAAAAACTCAATAGAAATTGATTCTCTCTGTCTCTGTCTCTCTCACTGTCCTTCTATCTTTTTTTTTTTTTTTTAAGGATTGGCTATGTAGCTCAGTGGTAAGTACCCCATGATTCAATTCCCAGTACTGAAAAGGATGATGATGAGGAGATAACAGCAAGAGAAAAGCACAAGAGAGCAGAAGGGGACAGGTGTTAAATCAAGGGAACAGAAAGATGTTTAGTCCAGGAGGTAGAATTAAGAGTAAGAACAGCAGTTCTCAAAGTGTGGGCTGCCTACAGGGCCCTAGGGAAAACATTGGTACCCCCTACCTCTACCATGTATGTATTTAATAAATAGAAAGGTATAGAGTAAAACTACTGCTCAATTTTGGTGTGAACCTAAAACTGCTCTTAAAAAATAGTCTAATTTTAAAAATACGGAAATCAAAAAATTTTTCAATTTTCTTATAGTGACAATTTATGTTTTATTTTTATTTTTTGGTATGAGGAATTGACCATGGGGGTGACTTATCTCTGAGCTACACCTTCAGCCTTTTTTATTTTATTTTGAGACAGTGCCTAAGTTGACTATGCTGCCCTCAAACTAGCTATCCTGCCTCAGTCCTCCAGGTATAGCTGATTTTTTTTTTTAATTGTGGTGCTGGGTATTAAACCCAGGGTCTTGCACATGCTAGGTAAATTCTCTACCACTGAGCCATACCCCAGCCCCAACTTCAATATTTTGTTTTTTAAGAGAGAAGGACAGTAAGAGAGAGAGACAGAGACAGAGAGAATCAATTTTTATTGAGTTTTTCACATGGTTTTCGTTGCTCTGACACTTAGTTGTGTACGTGGGTGCTGGGGTTTGAACCTGTGTACTTGCACATGCCAGGCAAGCTCTGTAACCACCAAGCCACCACTCCAGCCCCAACTTCAATATTTTTATTTTCTAAAAAATTTATAATTTATAACTGTGTTTATTTATCATACTGGGGATTGAACCCAAGGGAGCTTTACCACTGAGCTACATCTGCAGCCCTTTTTGCTTTTTATTTTGAGACAGAGTCTTACTAAGTTGCTTAGGACCTCACTATGTTGCCAAGTTGTGGAGGCAGACTTTGAACTTGTGATCCTCCTGTCTCAGCCTCCTGAGTAGCTGGGGTTACAGGAGGTAATACCACTCCCTGCAGAGTCATTTTATTTTATTTTTAAAAACAAGATTTTTCATTATAATTTTACATATTGAAGGGGTTTATTGTTATACTTCCATACATGCACACATCAGATATCCCACCTTTATTCTCCCCCTCCTCCACTGCACCCCACCCCCACTCCTAGTCTGGGGAGTTGCACCCAGTTCGATTGGTAATTTGTGTTTGATGAGTCTATTGTCTAAACTTATTGGCTTCACTCTTTGCTATATTGTACTCTAGCTTCCACATATGAGAGAAAACATTCGGCTCTTGAGTTTCTGGGTTTCGCTAATTGCACTCAGTATGATCTGCTCCATCTCCATCCATTTACCAGCAAATGCCAGGATTTCATTTTCTTTTAATAGCTGAGTAGAATTCCATGGTGTGTGTGTGTGTGTGTGTGTGTGTGTGTGTGTGTGTGTGTGTGTGAATGTATGTGTGGGTATCACAGTTTCTCCATATATTCATCCAATGCTGGGCATCTGGGTTGATTCCATAATTCAGCTATTGTGAATCGTGCTGCTATAAACATTGATGTAGTTGTGTTGCTGAAGGATACTGAATTTATATCTTCTGGGAAAAATACCCAGGAGTGGGATAATTGGGTCATATGGTGGTTTCATCCTAATTTTTTTTTTTTTTTTTTTTTTAGGGTTGAGGACCAAACTCAGGGCTTTGCGCATTGCATGCTAGGCAAGCGCTCTGCCACTGAGCTAAATCCCCAACCCCTCATCCCTAATTTTTTGAGGAGTCTCCACACTGTTTTCCAGAATGGTTGTATTAGTTTGCAGTCCCACCAACAGTGTATAAGGGTTCCTTTCCCCCACACCGTCTCTAGCATTTTTTGTTGTTTGTATCTTGATCCTTGCCATTCTGACTGGGGTGAGGTGAAATCTTAATGAAGTCTTGATTTGCATTTTTTTGATTGCTAGATAGACATGTTTACTGGTCTTTTGCATTTCTTCTGTTGAGAAGTTTCTTTTTAGAGGCTGGAGCAGTGGCTCAGCAGTTGTAGCACTTTCCTGGCATGCACGAAGATGTGGGTTCAAACCTCAGCACCATGTACACACCTAAGTGTCAGAGAAACAAAGGCTTAATGAAAGTAATAAATAAAATTTATTCTTTCTCACTGTCCCTCTCTCTTAAAAAAAAAAGAGAGAGAAATTTAGTCCATTTATTGACTGGGTTATTTGTGTGTTTGGTATTAAGCTTTTCGAGTTCCTTATAGACAATTGTTTGTTTTTTTTTTCAGGGCTGAGGACCAAACTCCGGGCCTTGCATGTGCTAGGCAAGTGCTCTGCCACTGAGCTAAATCCCCAACCCCGCTTATAGACACTTGTGAGAGCAGCCATGATTTTTATTCTGTAGGGTCTCTCTTTATGGTTTTTTTTTTTTTTTTTTTTTTGAGAGGGAGGGAGAGAGGGAGAGGAATGAGAGAAAGAATTAATTTTATTTTTTCATTTGGCCTTTGTTTTTCCAATACTTAGTTGTGTATGTGGTGCTGGGGTTGAAACCGGCTCCTCACATATGCCAGGCAAGCACCATAACTGCTGAGCCACCACTCCAGCACCTTTCTTCATGTTCATAATTGATTCCTTAGCTATGCAGAAGCTTTTTAGTTTAATGGCATCCCACTTATTGATTCTTGGTTTTAATTCTTGCACTATGGGGGTCTTGTTAAGGAAGTTGGTGCCAGTTCCTATATGGTGGAGTGTTGACCCTAATTTTCTCTTCTAACAGTTGTAAGGTATCTGGTTTAATTCTTAGGTTTCTGATCCATTTTAATTTGTATTTTGTGCAGTGTGAGAGATAGGGATCCAATTTCAATTTTCTGCATATGGCCCAGAACTGTTTGTTGAAAAGGCTGTCTCTTCTCCAGGTTATATTTTTGCCACCTTTGTCAAATATCCGATGGCTGTAGAATTGTAGTTTTGTCTCTGTATCTTCTATTCCATTGATCTTCATGTCTGTTTTGATACTTAATATCATGCTATTTTTGTAACAACAGCTCTTTAGTATAGGTTCAGATCATGTATTGTGATGCTTCCTGCTCCACCTTTTTTTTTTTTTTTTTTTTTTTTTTTTTTTTTTTTTTTTTTTTTTTTTTTTTTTTTTTTTTTTTTTTTTTTTTTTTTTTTTTTTTTTTTTTTTTTTTTTTTTTTTTTTTTTGCTAAGTATTGCTTTGGCTATTCTGGGTCTCTTATTCTTCCAAATGAATCTAAGAATTGATTTTTCTGTATCTTTGAAGAATGTCATTGGTATATTGATGGGGATTGCATTGAATCTGTATAGTGCTTTTGGCAGAATGGCCATTTTGACTATATAAATTCTGCCTATCCAAGAACATGGGATGTCTAAGAATCATTTTATGTTTTAGAAAGTACACACTCCTGGCCAGGCGCAGTGGCACACGCCTGTAATCCCAGCAACTCTGGAGGCTGAGACAGGAGGATCACAAGTTCAAAGTCAGCCTCAGCAATTTAGCAAACCCCTTAGTAACTTTGTTTTTCTTTTTTCTTTTTGTTTTATACCCAGTGGTGCTTGAGCCACACACATCCCAGTCCTTTCTCTCTCTCTCTCTTTTTTTTTTTTTGAGACAGTCTCACCAAGTTGCTGAGGCTGGTTTTGAACTCGTGATTCTCCTGCCTCAGCCTGAGTGGCTGGGATTACAGATGTGTGCCATTACACACCTGATCTACTCAGTACATTTGGGAGTGCTTTTCAGGTTCCAGTCCTGAAAGCACTTTGGATGTCAGCTCTGAGTCTGACAGCTGTGATGTCACTGGCCAGTGGGAAGAGACAGTGGAAGCTCTAGGTTAGGAGCTTACAGATTGTAGAATTGGGATTTGAACACTGACATTTTGGTCTCACAGCCTATGTTTTTAACTGTTTTATTAAATATTAGGGGCTTTCTCTCTGCCTTCTGTATCTCGATTTATGGAGGGTGCAAGGCCCAGAGGAGGTTCTGTTCAATTCTGTTGGAGATGTAGGGGGATGGAGACTGGATATCACCTTTGGCAGTATGTAGAGCAAATGCCAGGGCATCTGGAAGGTGAGTGACCATGGATGGTGGCATTGTTACAAGATGATGACAAAGGAAGTGCTAAGAATAATGGATATGTGAGATAGTGGGTAAAGAGGGTATCTTAATCTTCTAGGATGTACTCTGGATAGTTTAAAAAAGAACCAACATTTTTTCATAATTCTGTAGACTATAATTCTAAGATAGAATTAGAGTGCACGCATGGTTGATCTCATCTAATCTAATAACCTTCCAAGGACTCCATCTCCTAATAGCATCACCTTGGGAGTTAGGGCTTCAATGTATACATTTTGGGGAGAGAAAATACAGTACAGAGCATAGGGGATGTATGGGATCTATGAAATTTATTGCCAGAATTTGGATCCATAAAGCTTTTCCTGGGCAGGAATTTAACAGAAATGAAATGATATAAAAAAAATGTCGAGTCTTGCATTTAGACCCAAAATAGTGCAAAAATGCTGGGTATGTGTGATGTCTCATGCCTGTAATACCAGCAACTTGGGATGCTGAGGCAGGAGGATAGCAAATTCAAGGCCAGCCTCAGCAACTTCATGAGGCCCTAAGCAACTTAGTGGAAACCTATTTCAAAAAAAAAAAAAAAAAAAAGGTGGGGCTAGGGATGTGGCTTAGTGGTTCAGAGGTCCTTGGATTCAATTCCCCATACTAAAAAACAAAATAAAACAAAAAAATAGTGTAAAATCTAGGACAGAAGAAAATATTTTAAGATTTAATTAACTATAACTTCTGCCTAAGGCATGAGGAGAATGTGGTCATCAAAAGAGCTGACTCTGATCAAATGTGCACTTAGGACAACATATTTGGGCACTCTTCATCATATAGTTCTGTTTCTTTTTTTTTTTTTTTTTCAGGGCTGAGGACCGAACTCAGGGCCTTAAGCATGTTAGGCAAGTGCTCTGCCACTGAGCTAAATCCCCAACCCTTCATCGTATAGTTCTAAGATGCAATTATAAAATGCCTTACAAAGCCTTACAAAGCTTGGGTCTGGGGCTACCTAGCCCCTGCTACCTTAAAACAAATTTTACCATCTGCAGTGCTCTTTCCCAGGTATGTTCAAACAGGCTCAGTGATCTATTTATTTTTTTTTTTTCAGGGCTGAGGATCAAACTTGGGGCCTTGCGCGTGCTAGGCAAGCGCTTTGTCACTGAGCTAAATTCCCAACCCCTTCTCTAGTTATTTTTGTGGGATTGAACCCAGGACTGCTTCACCATTGAGCTGTACCCATAGTTCTTTTTATTTTTATTTTGAGCTCACTAAATTACCGAGCCTGGCCTTGAACTTGTGATCCTCCTGCCTCAGCCTGCTGAGTCTCTGGGATTGTGGGTGTGTGCCACCACACTCAGCTATTTGTAGACTTTTTGTAGTATTGACATACACACTAACTTTAACTATTACATACCTTGCCATAATATATTAGGTCTTTGTATAGAGAACAAATGTCAAAGGATTAATAAAATGCATGAAATAAAAATTTAAGACTGAGCAAATTGAAATTGAGAACAGCTTTAGGATTATTTTATTACACTGGTACAAATCTGTTTTCAGGCCACCTTACAGCATAAGGAGATTTTGAAGTCTTGCAGGAATATGGTCCAAAAATTGCCACTTTAATGATGGTCATGATACTGCATATCTGTAATCCTAGCAGTTTGGGAGGCTGAGGCAGGAGGATAGCACAGTTCAAGGCTCGTCTCAGTAACTTAGCAAGGCCCTAAGCAATTTAGTGTGACCCTATCTCAAAAACAAAATTAAAAAAAGAGTGTGGGGGGTGGTGACTCAGTGGTAAAATGGCCTTGGGTTAAATCCCTGGTACCAAAAGGAAAGAAAGAACAAAAGAGAAAAAGAAAGAAAAAAAATTTGCCATGTTACCACTCAGTCATCTTCCTTCTTAACCCCTTAACTGCCCCATTAACAATTAACTTTTTTCCTCTGGCCACAACATCCAATTTTTCTCCCTTTCCCTCTTTACCATTTCTAGCTCTCCTCCCTTGAAGGGATAGCATGTATAATCAGACATGCATTCATTTATTTGGCTAGTATTGATTGAGCATCTATGTGCCAAGCTCCATTTTAAATACTAGCAATACCATGTTGACCAGAAACAAGCATATATCTCATTTCTTATGGAATTTATAATCTAATGGTGGAGAAGATAATAAAAAATAATTAATTTGCTCATAATTACAAATTGAGATGACATGTATGAAAGAACAAATTGATATAGGTTTCATAAGATCAAATACCGAAGGCAGTGTTTTGATGCTATCCAAAAAACGACTGAAGTCACTAGTTAAGTGAATTAATAAAGTTAGGGAAGTCACAGGTATCATTACTTTATGACCGAGTTCAAATTCTTAAGATAAATGCTATATGATCATGAGTAAACAGCTCAGTTTCACAAAAGGAATTTCCTATAAAAATATTTATTATCTCAAGTTTGTTAGTCAATGAAACCATTAAAGCCAACCTGTAATAAAGGGAGGTCCTTTTGTCATTTGTAGTAAACTGACTCAGAAACCATCTTAGTCTGTTTCTGTGACAAAATACTATAGAATATGTGGATTAAACAACAGATATTTATTTTTTCAAATTTCTGGGAGTCTTAAGTTGGAGACCACAGTGTCAGCATGGCTGGGTTCTGGTGATGGCCTCCTTCTGGCTTACAGACAGCTACCTTCTTGTTCCCTCACATGGCAGAGAGAAGCAGCTTTGGTGGATTTTTCTTTACTTGTAAGATTGCTGGTACCATCATAGGTTTTCCAAACTCATGACTTGATTTAATCTTAATTTTCTCCCCAAAGCACCATTATCTCCTAATGCTATCACATGGTGGATTAGAGCTTCAACATAGGAATTTTGGCGATATACAAACATTCAGTCCTTAACAGAAACTCAATTTGATAATGGCAGGATACAGAATAAAGATTTAACATAAATTTAATGGTAACTGATATGTAAATGTTCTCCATTCTTTTCATTAGTAGTCTAAGACGTAATGGCCAGCTGATATTTTTTCATGTGTGTGTTCCCATATCAACAGTTTTCTTTTCAAGATTACTCATTAAATGGGGAACTGAGGCTCGTGACCTCTGGCTTCAGATATTATTTCTGACCAAGCCGATTAATGAGTTATTTGGGTTTACAGTTTTTTGCTTCCTCATATGTGATCTAGGGCAAGTCTCTCAGCTTGCTTGTCTGAGTCTCAAATTTCTTATGTATAAAATGAAGATAATAGTCCTTATTCATAAAGGTATTGTGAGAATTAAAAGAGAAATTAGGGGTAAAGCGTCCAACACAGTGTCTGGCACTCAGCAAACACAAGAAAATATTTGCTATTATTAGTATAGGAAGTAAAAGTTTGTAGAAGACTAATTGAAACAGCGATGTAATCTTCATATAATGGTTAAGTAAAGGATTTACAGAGTACTTATCAGATGAATTAAAGTTCTTCATAGTTATTGAAGAAGTTGGGAGTAATTAGGCAATTTTTCTGGAGAGCAATTTGTGAATTATAAATAAATATAATGATTTCCTTTGGTTTAATAACTCCACTTTTAAGATTCTCTTCTATGAAAGTAATCAAAGTGGACAAAGATTTATGAAACTGATGCTCATTATAGTGTTTAATTTTTATTTTAATTTTTAATTTCTTTCTTTCTTTCTTTATTTTTTTTTGTACCAGGGATTGACCCCAGGGGTACTTAACCACTGAGCCATAGTCCCAGCCCTTTTTTTCTTTTATTTCGAAACAGAGTTTTGCTGAGTTGCTTAGGGCCTTGCTAAATTGCTGAGACTGGTCTTAAACTTGTGATCTTTCTGCCTCAGCCTCCCAAGCTACTGGGATTAGAGGTATATGCCACTGTACTTGGCTAATTAAAGCATTTTAATAGTAGGAAAAGAATTTGTATATCAAAAATATGGGAATATTAAATAAATTATGGTAAATTTACATTTTAGAACCTGAGAAATACATGTAAAAGAATTGGAAGCAAATATACTAAAACATCCAGTTTATTGTCTGGACTGTGGCATTATAGGGAGTTCCTATTACATTATTTATGTTTTGTACATTTTCCAAAGTTTTCATGATGATCATGTGTTATGGTTACAATCAAAATTAATAGGCTTATTGACATAATTTCTACCCTAAGTAAGTTTTTTGTTTTGTTTTATTTGTGTGGTACTGGGTATTGAACCCAGAGTCTTGTGTATGCTAGGCAAGCACTCACCCCTCAGCTACATCATCAGCCCCTTTGAAACTTAAAAAAATAGGGGTTGGGGCTTTAACTCAGTGGCAGAGTACTTGCCTAGCAGCACAAGGCCCTGAGTCCGGTCCCCAGCCCTGAAAAAAAAAAATTAAAAAAATAAAATAAAACAACAAAAAACTATTTTTTAAAAAGAGAAAATCTGGCTAAATTGTTCAGGTTGGCCTTGAACTTGTGATCCTCCTACCTGAATTTCCCAAGTAGCTGGGATTGTAGGTGTGTACAAACCACCAGGCCTAGTTTAAAACTTAAAGTTTTGAAGGGCCAATAAGGGATGGGAGAATCTCAGTTTTGGTGTAGAGGAGAGAGGGCTCCCTTTTGCCCTCTTAGTTCTTATGTGGGCTCTTTGCCTGCATCTAGGAACACAATTTATACAAGAGCTGGTGAATAATAGAAAAGCATACAAGTTTTATTAATTTTACATGTACATAGAGATCTTGACAAAAGAGTGACATCTGAAGAAATAACCAAAGCATGATGCTTTTATACTTCTTAAACAACACATTTGTGAAGAAATGACAGGAAAAATGGATATCATTAGGACTAATAAAATTCAGGAATGTTAGGAAATTTCTGGGAGGGGAGAATGTGGGATCTAGTGGAAGATAAGGTTCCTTCAAAGGGTTTGTTCACTGCAGCCTCAATTACCAGTCTTTGTTGACAGAGGCCATTTTCCAGCATTGATTGGTATGTGCTGGGTATCCCTCCTGGAAGTATCTTTTTATATCTTGCTTCGTGTAGGGAGACATGGATCAAATGGCCCTCTTTGGGTAAAATTCCCCAAGGGATTTTAACTTCAAACAATACAGTAATTTGGCATTTTTTTTTTTTTAAAGAGAGAGGAACAATGAGAGAAAGAGAGAGAAAGAGAGAAACAATTTTATTCAATTTTTCATGTGGCTTTTGTTGTTCCGAGACTTCATTGTGTATGTGGTGCTGGGATTTGAACTTGCATACTTATGCATGCTGGGCAAGCGCTGTAACTGCTGAGCCACCGCTCCAGCCCCTAATTTGGGGCTGAGAGATGGTATATCATTAATTGCTTCACTGGAAGAAGCTACTTAAAAATTTTTAGATTTGGTCTATCCACATTCTGTGGCCAGTTCAGACCTTCTCCAACATTCTCTGTTGCAACAACTTCTTTTTCATTTTCTTTTCTTTCAGTATGGACTGTCATTCCATTGACCATACTGGTCACTGTTAGAATTGTAACAAGGATTTTTTTAAAAATTTTTTTTTTAAAGAGAGAAGAACAGTGTGAGAGAGACAGAATCAAATTTTATTGAGTTTTTCACATGGCTTTTTTTGTTGCTCTGACACTCAGTTGTGTACGTGGGTTGCTGGAGTTTGGACCCTTGTACTTGCGCATGCCAGGCAAGCGCCATAACCACTGAGCCACCGATCCAGCCCCCTGTAACAAGGATTTAGATTCTTCACTTTCACCTGCAAATGTCCAATGGGCAACTAAAAGAAGGATTTAAAACTTGGTATCTTGGCTGCTATTTTGCATCTCTTAGGGTTAGAGTCACCTTGGAGTTCAGGAACAAGACTGATAATAAATACCTTGTGATAAATGAAAACTATCCCCAGGCAACACAGACTTTCATATCTCCCATAAGGCCCTGCCTGACCAATCCTGAGATAATGATAGACCACACCTGATCAAGATCACCTGCTTTGGCAGTTTTGCAAGCCCTTCAACTATGCAAATCCCCAACCTCATTCGCCTTTCTATAAAACCTCAAAGTCATTGTCAGGCCCTCAAAGGCAGGGCTAGGGTTCACCTTGTCTTCCTGATGTAGATACACTGAGTAGAACTCCTTTCCTCCTTTTTACCTTTACTTTTTCTGTATGGTTTTTGGGGCCAGTGGCTGGACCTGATATGTTAGGCCTCCAGAGTCAGGCCTGTGTCCGAGGACTCTAGTAACAGAATGATCTTTCTACATGAAAATCTGATTGTTCACCCCCTACTTGAAAACTTCTCTGGCTCCCCATGAACTTCATCACAAAGTTGAAACTCCTTAACAGAGCAAGTGTTTCACAATCTAGTCCTCAAACCCACATACCTCTTCCTGCTTCTTTTCCCACCCTTCTTCCTGGTAAAATCCAGACATGCATAGACATTTTTTTGTCACACTTTTAAATCTTCACATAGTTTACTACTCTAACAGGCAAACCCTACTCCTTAAGCTATCAAATGCCCACTGTCCTAGGAAGCTTTTATGTCATCTCCTCTGTAGGCAGCATTAATTCCCGTTGGCTACTTTTTCCTTGATGCCAATTTATTTATTGATTCATAAATTTGTCTCCCTTATAATGAGAGAAATAGGAAGTCTGGTGGCCCATTTTCATAATATATTATTCAGACAATTGGGTCCAATTGTAGCCATTTCAATTAAAACCCTTCCCTTTGTTCACCTCAATTTTAAAATTAGCCAGTTGTGTATATTGTACCCCCGAGCTCCTCCAATCTGAGTGCAGGGTAGTGCTGTGTCAGGTTCAAGATACAAACAGGCAGACTGCCCACCCAGGCTCACTTGCTAGCCAGGTTCCATAGCACACACTTCTGTCAGAAGTAAACTTTGCCTTGCCGGCTCACTTTGTCTCCTCCTCCTCCTCCTCCTCCTCCTCCTCCTCCTCCTCCTCCTCTTCCTCCTCCTCTTTCTCCTCCTCCTCCTCCTCCTC